>SRPX01000015.1:0-112907 GCA_018360215.1 Claviceps spartinae | reverse complement strand
CTATAGAACTGGAGAGGTCCAGGAGTCATATACTGACTGAGACCGGAGATCACATGACTTGGTCTCTAGGGCCTATAGTCAGGTTCTAACAGTCTGTGTATGAAGGATGCCGTAAAGTCGGTAATGCTGGGTATCGTCGCTTTTGAGCAACACGATTCAAGTCACAATCAGAAACAACAAGATTTGAAGCCATCAAGTTTCAAGTTTCAACAATCCTCTTCTAAATATAGTGGCTCGAGCAGACTACCTACCTTGAGATCGTGGGTGAGTTAAATTTACATCAATAACCTTGTGACATAATAATAAGGCATCACTAGACGTCACGGACGACTTTGATACAGGCGTCTGCTTCGAAGTAGGAGACTGCTACGCTCTCGAATAGGGAGTATCGGAAACCCTCCACGCCCGAAGTGCCGACGGCCATTTCACTCACACTTCCAATGTCCACCACGGCTGGATCATATAGTCGTAAGTTGTAACGTGTCCATGACCGACCAATACTTTCTACCCTCACCAACGGCAGGAAAACTAGTTAAAGTAAGTGTAGAAAGTATTGGGCGGTCGTGGACACGTTACGACTATATATGATCAAGCCGCGGTGGTTTTTGAAATTGTGAGTGAAATACCCCGGCGTCGGCACTCCGGGCGTGGAGGGCTCTCGATACTCACTACTCGAGAGCGTAGCTGTTGGGTTAACAGGGGTGTAATTACATCACTATGGGATGCGCATCATTAAGGGGGTGAGACAACTGCCTTCAATTCGTTGTATATACGAACAAAGGTTTCTTGATGGTGTCTATCTAGGAACAGGAGAAGAGGAAGGGGGAAAGGAAGTGCGTGATTCACGCACAGAGTCCTCAAGCTGCGGGGCAGCTGAAGCCAATCAGCGTGCGGGCACGTGAAGTGCTCGCATGCCGTAATGCGCAACCGAATAATATACAGATGAGCGATTCCAACAGTAGCAGTCTCCTATTTCGAGGCAGACGCCCGTTTCAAAGTCATCCGTGACGTCTGGTGATGCCTTATTAGTTGTTGCTTATGTCAACAGTCACACAAGGGTGCTGATGTACAGTACATATAACCTATACACGATCGAGGTAGTCTGCTTGAGCCATTGAATCTTAGGTAGAAGAGGAATGTTGAAACTGACGGCTTCAAATCTCGTTGTTTCTGATTGTGACTTGGATCTTGTTGCTCAAAAGCGCGTTTGTCACCTATGATGAGCCTTGAGGGGTTTTTTGTCAGAGTGTAAAGGGTATTTGAGCCCGCAACTTGCTGCTTGCAAGATAGGTAGTATTGATCGATCTACAAGTTGAGAGTCAGATGATGACGGTCCCGATCTCCGGCGAGCGGCCATCGCTAATTAAATACCATCTCGATGTGCACATGTTTGTGAGCACGCCTCGATGGGTGTTTGCATATCACATGCCTTGCCCTCATGCCTCTGACAGTTTTTCCCAAGAGCGGGTAAGTTTAATGGACTCGTGGGGGTTTTGATCAAAAGCTGCCGGAATAGGAACGCTGACGGCACCGGAATTGCTGACGGAAACGTCGTGATGAATCATCATTGGTATGAAAAAAAAGGCGATATGTAATGTCTCTAAGCTTCTTGCCACACAACCTTCTCTGTCGCACAATATTCACATCACCGTTATAATGCAATAATCCCTCCTCCAGAAACCAGTACGTACATCAGGAGTCAGCCCTCAGGTACTTTCCTCATCTAACGATGCCTCCAACAAGACGAAACTCATATTCAAGCGGTGCTCGCAGAGGTACCAGATCGAGTAACAAGGGGATTGGTGTGTAAAAGTGCCTTGGCTTTCCCAACTTCAACGCTAACTCAGCTGGAACAACTAGAAAACAGGCTCCAGAAGTCAATTATAATGCGGCGGCTCCAGAAGTGACGGAGGCGGCTGCGACTAGACATTTGTCTCAAAATCGTCGCCGCGAAGTCGGTCGGGTTTTGATAGACCCAAACTTGCAGTAGGACGAATCTATGATATCGGGCACGTCCCGTTCACCAGAACGTATTGCAAGTCTTATCCTTGTGGTTTCCACCATCATTGCCCTCAGGATCTATTATTGGCACATCCCCAAAAGTATTGACGTCTTGTTGCATTTCAGAATCCGGCTGTGACACCTCACTACATGTCTGGGAGGATCTCGACCTCGTCGTTCTTCTCACAGCGCTAAAGGCACAAAATGTAAACCTCGATACCACTCTGAATGACAAATCCGGATTTACCAGTAACGCCGTCTGCCGTCGCCGGACGATGTACGGCAAAAGCTCCCATCTCGACTCCCTGCATGACTGCGTCCAAGGGCGCGCGACGTTGTTGTGAGAACTTAGAAGGCGCATTCGTGGAAAGAACGGACACAGACAAGCAATACTGCGAGTGCTCTTGACGCACACGAAACCCCTTCGACATTACACTCGCATTATTACTTGTCTGTGTCCGGGCTTGTCAACGAACGTGTCTTCTCACAGCGTGTCGCGCCCTTGGAAGTTGGACGCAGGGTGTCGAGATGAGAGTTGTTGCCCTACATCTTCCTGCATTCTATGAGGGCGTTACTGACTATGGTAATCATATCCAATATTAATAATCCTGTGTAACCTACCAACAAGTCCGCCAAGGCGATAGCTTCGTACAGGAGTCATAAATCGTCCCTGAGGTTTCCGCTTCAGCCGAGAGGCGATTGCGATATGATATCGCCATGAATGACTGTTTCGGCGACTATCATTTTTCTCTAAGGGAGATCATTAGGCCGCTCTCCTTTTGCGTCGCGCTACCGTTTGTCGGAGTTCGCTAAGATGATTTTTCCCTCACCCCAGTGGATTGAGGTCCAGTTCGCTTGTCGACTCGTCTGAGTCGTTAAGATGTCGTCTAAAAAGTCGCGAGACATCCAGGAGAAGAGGCTGTGTCGACGTTGAATCGTGACGCGGTTGGCTGGGTCTATCATCAATCTTGTCCTCAAGGTGGCTCAGAACAGAGTCGATAGCTGCATGGAAGACTCGTAGATATTTTCTGCAGTTGGGTAGCTACAATTGACAAGCGATCTCTCACACCATCTGGCCACTTAGAAAAGTTTGTGTGTGTGCCCTAACTTCTAGTATGCGCCTAAGCTTGTAGATAGAAGGAATCCCTGTATCTCAGGAACAATTTTTGCTGGAGGATTGGAGTCCACCAAAACCAACAGTTCTCCCAAGGGTTTGTCACTATCGGTTGTTTGTTCTTCCATCTCCGATGGCTTCGTGTATATAAACTCTTCACCTTTCCCCTCTTCTTAGCTTAGAGCTCCACTGCGTTTTTACTTGAATTCAGTCATGTTTGCTTCTCCTCTTGTCTGAGTCTCGTGGAGTCCGGTTTGGGCTGCCACTGACTCTCTCTTTTGTTGGTGTCCAGTGTACAGTATCACGTCTTCGATACTGGCACTATGTGATCCACCGTTTCCCTTCTCTTTTCTGTAGAGACACTACCTTGTTGAACGATGTATGTACACAATCCACAAGCTCAGGGAAATCATGCTTTTGTACAAGATTTTTCGTACGCGGTACTGCAGTAGGTACTGCAGTGGGAAGGATGTGAATCATGGAGTGAATCTACCTATTGATCCTTTGTCAGAGCTCAGCACGAGTATAATTTGACAATCAACCTTCAAAGTTGGGCCGAGCGTTTTCTCAACATATGTACTCTTTCCCTGTCTTGGACAGATTGTTTTCCCCCATTAGGTACCTACCTAGGTAGGTAGCTAGGTACTAACTAATAATAAGTTAGGGGGCCTAGTAGGTAGGTACCTCCTATTCAACTTCAAGTTTTGCTCCATACCTGTTCGGGTTCCACAACCAGAATCGACCTTCCCTGCAAGTTGCAACATTCCCTGATGCAAAGAACAGGGCATCGCCATGACTCTCACCTCCGAGCAGATCACGATTGTTGAGCAGTATCCATTGAAGGACGCGCTTGATCAATCTCGGGCCAAGTTACGCGATTTTGATCCATCTGATGACTCATGGCGCCCTGGCGTCGCAGAGCTCCTGGACGCCATATCATTGTCTCTCGCATCAGGTTTTCTTCTCGCTCCGAATAAGAAAATGCTGCTCTTAGAGCTCCATTTCGTACGATTTGCTTTCCAACAAGGGTCATATCAGCTCGTAAGTTTCCAACCTCTTGTCGAATCCGTCGTCGTAGACGCCTCCGACATCGACATCTGGGAAGCTGTCTTGAAACTAGTCGCTGAAATCAACCCTTCACCTTCGGATATCGCCTCAACGTTCAGAGGAACACCCATCGAGTCCAGGCCGCATCGAGTTCCCGACAGGGATGACAACGATGGCAGTGACGGAAGCCATGAAAGCGACGACAGCGAATGGCGCGACAATGTCAGAGAAGAGATTTTCCATGAGATAAAGAAGTACACATTCCGCAAGGTGGGAGGCTTTTGGGACAAGCTCTTTGAACCCGAGAGCTGGCGGAAAGAGCAGAACGTAATGGTCGAGCGGATCTTGACAGCACACGACGGAAAAAAATGGACAAACTTCCCAACTGATCCTGACGACGAGCCTGTTTGGGATTGGCTTCGCTCTCTGGAAGAGGCTTTCTTGGGCGATGCGCCAAACAAGTTACACACCACAAGCATCGCCAGCCAAGTCAAGAAACGAAAAGGACAGATGAACCTGTTCTTGCGAAAGCCGACCGCCAAAGCGACGGATGCATTCTTGTACAAGCACGTTCTTGTCGTCGGAGTTCAAAAGGAAGCTTACGACAAAAGCATGATGCAGGCGAATCTCCTCCGGCTTGCTCGCCACGTGCGAGGCGTATTTGCCGACCAACCAACACGTCGATTTGTACACGCCTTCTCCTTATATGCTTCCAAGATGGAGCTCTGGGTCTTTGATCGGTCGGGCCCGTACAGCTCGGGCACCTTTGACATCCATGATGAGCCGGACAAGTTTGCGCGCGCTCTTGTTGGCTACACTACGATGGATGACGATGCGCTGGGTCTGGATATGGTCATTGAGCGACAGGATGGGCAACGGTATATCACGTTGGATGATGCGAGCGGCAAAGAAACGAGGCTCCGGCTGGACAAAGCGATGAACAGGCGCAGAGCCATTGTGTCTCGCGGGACGATGTGCTACGAGAGTCAACACGGCCACGTTGCCAAGTTTCAGTGGGCATTAGATCAGTCGCCGCTCGAGTTGGAACAACTCAAGCTAGCGGAAACGATGGGGGTTGAGGGGGTTGTTAGGGTCGTGGCCCATCGTCGCTTCACGAGCATTGCAGAGATGCGCAAGGGACTGTAGTTTCCAAAGGCTCATCGATTTCGTCTCCCAAGCGAGGACGAGAGCCTGTCAGACATGCAAGATTCTCCATGTTCTCCGCGTACCCCCGACAGCTCATCTGGATCAAAGGAGCCGGTGTCTGCAGATCAGGAGTCCAACTTGGGAAATGAGTGTAATGATGATCTATCCAACGGCGAGGCTAAGCCGGGTTTGGACACACCTGGCGAAAAGCTGTGGGAGAACAAGATATTTTCCTGTCTTGTCATCTCACCCGCTGGCCGTGAAATCAGCGACTTCCGAAGCATCAAGGAACTGCTGGAATGCGAGCGGGATGCGATCAGAGCGCATCGATCTCTCTACCTCAAGGGTAAGATCTTACACCGCGACGTTTCTCCACACAACATTATCATCACGCGTCCTGCAACGGCCGATGGCTTCAAGGGCATGCTCATCGACCTTGACATGGCCTGTACACGAGGCAGCGACCAAGACGTGGCATCGCAAGCGGTTGGCACATTGCCTTTCATGGCGGTGCAGGTACTTCTTAAGATCAATCATACCTACCGCCACGACGTCGAGTCGTTTTTCTACGTTTTGCTTTGTATGTGCGGGTGCGAAGCCTGGGACCCGGTAAAAGGCCTGGCTGTTGAAGGAGAAAAGCAGCGTAAGAAGAGCCGTTTCCAAAAGTGGCATGTCGGCACGTTACAAGATATTGCGGAATTGAAGCAAGGTCAGATGGTCGCGCCCGAAACGCTGGACAACCTCATGAGTGAGTTCCCAAAGGCCTTAGAGGTCGTGAAGCCGCTTTGTGAGGAGCTTAGGGAAATTATTTTCCCTCCAAAGGGCAAGAATAAAAACTATGGGACTCCTTGGAACAACCCAGATGATCTTTACGGCCCCGTAATCACCGCCTTTGAAAAAGCTATCAGCCTGCTTTAAACAAGGGCGAACGGGATTGTTACCATATGCGGCTTTCGGGGGAGAAGTCATGATGGAACAGGCACATAGAATTTTGGAAGATCACGAGGGAAAGGTTGACACAAGCATGCATTATTGACAGCTGCAGTAGCGGCTAGGACCGGAAGAGTTCAGATTTCGAAACGGAGGCACGAGTGTGAGAGCAATGGTTTTTAGACAACAGGCTAGAGAACGGGCTCGCACATTTGTGGTAGAGGCCAGAAATCAAGGTCTTGAAGCAGTGACCCTTCACCCTTGTTCTGGACTTCTCAGCCTTTCCAGTCTATATACTAAGAATATGCTACTGCATGAAAATCCAGCTAAATCCAAGGCTGCGACTACCTGGTCTCGATTTCACGAGAAGATATACCTACGTTTCGGCCCCATCTTGAACACCCCTCACCGACGATTATGCAGTTTCGCCGTTCCCTGGCAGGTACTTCCCTAATAAACAGGAGGACCTTCGTCTCGAAATTCAACCGCCAGCCAACTCCCAGTCCGTCGCTTCTCTGCAATACTGGGCATTAGTTTGTTGATCGCTGCGATGAATCGGTGAGAATCTAGCCTAGCAGACGAAGGCAACCGCCATGTGTTCGTCCCAATTGAGCCACCTCCACGATTCAAGTCACAGCCAGTGTAGAGAAGTCTACTACGCGCGTGCTGACTCCAATGAATAACACTAGGCTATTCCCTACTACCAAAACCATTCTGAAAGATGTAGAAAGAAGTGCTGGAGATCTATCTTGCCGCAAGGTGCTTATGCTCGAGCTCTCTAGCTTCTTCATTAATATCCCATTGGCTTTCATATCTCAGGTCATCGGATGGTCGTCAGGCCTGGTACAAGAAGATCTCTGAGGTGTCACTTTGTGACGTGGCCGTATGTATTGCACAGCCAAAAAGAGGTATGAACGATGATGCTTCGACCGCTATACCTACGCTGTGACTTCCACCGATGGAAGGTCAGGCTCACTCTCATGTTTGTTTTCGCTTATCCAGCTCTATTTTCTAGTCCGTCTTCCCATTTAGTTGGTTGATTCAAGTTTCATCACAATCAAAGTTGCGAGGTTGGAACGTGAATCAACATTCGCTCCGACTGTACATGCAACGTCACATGTGTCTTGAGCAAAACCCGAGTTCAAACTCCCAAGCCCATCCTTCGTCCGGAGAGCAGAGCCTGAGAATCCTGAGCGCCAGACCTCAACGGCTTCGACGTCGATCACCTCGTTGTTCGTCAACGAATTGTTCAAGTGAGCGTCGCCAACTCGCCTGTCACATTTATCGTTGTGTACGTCTGTGAGCTCTGTCAGGACTCAGCTGAGAGCTCATCGGCCGCGAGGTGCTTTCGCTCGTCCACTCGTCCAAGGATTCTGAATATCCGACGTGTGATGAGTCATGGCCAATCTCGTCCTGGCACACTTTCTTTGATTCATGAATTGATGGCGAAAATGGGCGACTCGGTGCCTTGGAAGGGGGCATGCGTTTCCCGGTACCGGCCCTGACAGAGGTTCCACGCGCAGTGACTTCACGGAAACGTATTCATAGTTAGGCTTTTTCATCGGACGATGACAAGACTACCTACTGTACTTGGTGATGGAAGTTTTGGGTTGAACACAGTTGACGAAGTCCATGGCGGAATCAGAACATTTCGAGGAGAGCATCCTGTCAACGCCAAAGTGGGAAAAGCAGACATTAAAAATTCTTGTCTTGAACAGATCTCTATGACGACGATGAGGCCCGAAGTACGTGCCTCGATGGTCATGGGAATGCTAAATTACAATTGTCCATCTCTCAACTCCCGTTCCATCATGATATCCTGCCCGAAAGATCGCACACGGCCGCATACAGTAGTCAGACTGCGGAGTCGGACTGCGGTTTCTCCTTGGGAAGCTCCCTGATGGTTTTGTCAAAAGTGGTGATCACCTGATTCACGGGATCGTAAAGATCATCTGGGTTGGTCCAAGGAGTCCCATGGTTTTTCCTTTTCACTTTAGGAGGACAATAATTTCCCTATGCTCTTCACAAAGCGGCTTCACGACCTCTAGGGCCTTTTGGAACTCACTCATGAGGTTGTCCAGCGTTTCTGGCGCGCCCATCTGACCTTGTTTGGTTTCCGCAATCTCTTCCAGAGTGCCTAAATGCCACTTTTTGGAAACGGCTCTTCTTACGCTGCTCGTCTCCTTCAACAGCCAGGCGTTTTACCGGGTCCCAAGCTTCGCACTCGCACAGTCAAAGCAAAAGGTAAAAAGAATGGCTCGACGTCGTGGCGATAGGTGTGATCTTTTCTAAGCAATCTCTCCACCGGGACTAAATTGTATTGTGCCGGTCAGGTATCGTGCTCCACTCCCCTGGTATGCACGCCAAGTCGAGGTCGATTAGCATGCTCTTGAAGCCACCCGTATCAGGCTTTGTGTGGTCCGTGATGATGATGCTGTGAGCAGCTATGTCACGGTCCACGGACCTTAAGGATAGGCGAAATATGTAAGTTACGACCCTCGAGCACGCCAAGTCGTCCTTGCTCAGAGCATCATCATCACGGACCACACAAAGCCTGATACGGGTGGCTTCAAGAGCATGCTAATCGACCTCGACTTGGCGTGCATACCAGGGGAGTGGAGCACGATACCTGACCGGCACAATACAATTTAGTCACGGTGCAAAGATCCCACCCTCGGCGTAGAGAAATCGATGCGCTCTGATCGCATCTCTCAAGGATTCCAGCAGCTTCTGGACCGTTTTAAAGTCTTTGATGACCTGGCCGACCGGTGAGATTATATGGCAGGAAAATATCCTGTTCTCCCACGGCTCCTTGCCAGAACTCTTCGGATCCGGCTCGGCGACGCCACTCGATACGCGGCTTAGGAATCGAGTATACGGCAAATTCGTCGACCGAGAGTGATGTATCGAGTGGCGTGGCAGGCTAAGCCGGACTTCACAGACTGCGACGGCTTTGATGCAGATGCACTAGGTCTGTTAGACGTAACTTGTGCTGCTTGCCAAACGTCAATCCCTGCCGCAGCTCTGTAGTGCTGGTGATCCGACGATAGCCTACGAGCTTGGCCATCCCCTCAACACCGCGACTTCGCGCTTGCTTTAGGTGCTTCACCTCTGGACGTCGCTTAACTGGTGCCCACGCAAATTTAGCAACGCTGCCTTCCGACGTTTCATAGCATACCGTCCCGCGGGTGATAATGGCACATGGCGGCTTGGCCATTAGCTTCTGCAGCTTGAAGGTACTTCTTCTGTCCTCGCCGTCCACATCCACCTCGACAGAGAGCCCGCCGTTACGCTTAATGAACGTATCCGCGCCCAGCATCTCGTCATCTATGGTAGCGTAGCTAATAAGAGCTCGCGCGCAAACTTGTCAGGTTCTCTATCGATGTTGAACAGGCCCGAGCTGTACGCTCCCGACCGATCGAAAATCCAGAGCTCCATCATGCGACCGCATAACAAGAAGGCACGTACATATCGGCGCGTAGGTTGGGCGCAGAAGATGTTCCGCACAATCAGACCAATTTGGGGGACGTAATCCTCGAATTCGCCTGGTTTAAACTGCTCCTTGTGTTCTCCAACGACGCCAAGGTTCTGAAACATATATTTGACCCTCCCTTTTCAATGGTCCGTTTCTGTAAATAGATGTCGACTTGTAGTATTCCTTCCTCAAACTGATAGGCATTATTGGTGGTGTGGATAGTGTTTGTCGCACCCAACAAATATGTTCTCTCAAGTTTAAAGAACCAATTCAGAACAGCATGCTCTTCAGCATTATTCGGCAAGCCTTTCCATTTCCTGTTCCTGTGTTCTTTCGGTAGGTTCTTGTACATATCGTGCCCGTCTGGGGAGTCTATTCCCCAGCGGCTGGTGCAAAAGAATATCTCCCGAAAACCATCCACTGCGCGAAAGAGGCTATTCTTCACCTCGTCAAAAAGCTCATCTTTCTTGGCGGCGACGACCGCGTGATCTTTGCCACCTGCACTCAAATTGCCCTTCGAAATTGCTCTTCGAGGGAGTGCCAGCACGCGGAGTTGGGCTGACCTCTCTTGTGGAAGGGGTTTTGAGCTGGAGGAGGGCTGAGTGCATCGACACGGACCAACACAGCCTCCCAAATGTGGGCGTCGTAGGCGTTTGTGACGACAGGTTCGACAAGCGCCTGAAAATTAAGGAGCTCAACCGACCCTTGCATGAAACGTCTTCGTATTGAAAGCAGCTCCAAGTCCAAGTATTTCTTCTCATACGGAGCGAGAAGAAGACCTGATGTGAGACTACCAAGTATCAGAGCGCCATGACTCGTCATTAGGTAGATGGCTCAAAATCGCGTGACTTGGTCCGAAATTGATTAAGCGTGTTGTCAAACGGATGCTGCTCGACAATCGTGATCTGCTCGGAGGTGAGAGTCATAACTCATGGCGAAGCCCTGTTCTTTGCAGAAGGGAATGCAGCAGGGAAGGCCGAGTCTGGTAATGGAATTTGGGAGGGTTGGAGGTTGGAACTTGGGAGCCTCGTTGGGAGCAGAAGTGCAGGATCAACGTGACGTGATTGTGACCTGATGGGGACCCACATGTGCCGACCAATGACAAACGATCAATAGGTAAGGTTACCTCCTAAGGGTGTGATCCACGAGATTCGACCGACTACCTAACAACACAGTGGAGAGGTACAAGGCGAATGTGGGTCGCCGACTCGTACCAGACAGTACCATACAGGGACTACCAAAGCGGCACCGCCTGCCGTTCGTGGCTGAGTGCCCGGCAAAATTGAAAAGACGGAAGCGCCAGTGCTTCTCCAGTGCTTCCCGCCGTCCCAGCGCCTAGATATAGCGGTCAACACCCCACGCGAGTGCTAAAACTCGCTGCAACTGCGCTGCAACTGCGCTGCAACTGCGCGGCAACAGTGCTGTGCGGCGCCGCTGCGGGGTTTGGAAGCGCCAGTGCTTCTCCAGTGCTTCCCGCCGTTCCAGCGCCTAGATATAGCGGTCAACACCCCCCGCGAGTGCTAAAACTCGCTGCAACTGCGCTGCAATTGCGCTGCAACAGTGCTGTGCGGCGCCGCGTGTCAGGGATTTGGAAAGAGCATTTTCAAATGCAACAATAATGATACAGCAATGGCAAGGCCGTCATCATAGTCATCTTCCACGATGATACACTCTATAGAAAGGTGATTACCGATGAATGTCGCCATTGTGGTGTCGTCGTAGGTAGTAGGGAAGGAAGGTAGGCGGTTGACCGTTGCAAGGTAGAAAAAGACTTTGCAGGCACGTTTTTCTGGCTACTAACTTCAAGCCGACAGACAGACAAGCATACCCACTTTCTTCCTATTGTAGGCATTTAAGCGGTCCCTGCTAGCGCGGTACATCGAAAACATCTCGAATGGAATTTAACGGACTTTCCGACTTAATCCATGTCATTTAGTGGGACAGTCTAACCCCATTCGGACAAACGCTCCACTCTTTTGCGAGCTTTTCATGTTTGCTTGTCTGTCGAAGTTTCGTGGATCACACCCTAAGGTACCTACACTTCATGCACTTTAGTCTTTACCTGCTTTCGTCGCGTTTTCATGAGCGCGTCAGCTTTTCCTCATAGAGGACGTACGTACGTGCGCAGATATTCCTTAGCTTTATCACGAATTCACGATCAACGACGCATGGGCCATGGCACACCGGCTCTCTTTGAGTTGGGGTCTCCTGGGAGGACGATAAGAAGACCCTGATTACGTTGGTGAATTTCGCAAGCTACTGGCGAGACGGCCCTCCAGTGTGACCGGTGTAGGTACTGTACGTTGTTCGTGGCTAGATCGGGTTTCGAGCTTCTCCTACTAATGGCCCTTAGACGAGGCGGTTTAATCGGAAGCGTCGCCTCGAACAACTCGACGAGAAAGATGTCGATGAGCAGGACGATGGACCGCCACCTGCCAGACGTCGGCGGCTGACCACAGAGACTCCAGCCATCGACTTGGCCTCTGTGCCTTCTAGACGGTGTTCTGGGTGCAAGAGGACGGTTCCCCTCTCGAATTTCCCTCTAAAAGCTACTGGCAAGACGGCCCTCCAGTGTGATCGGTGTACTGTACGTTGTTCGTGGCTAGATCGGGTTTCGAGCTCCTCCTACTGATGTGCCCTTAGGCGAGGCGGGTTAATCGCCGTCCCCCGAGACGGGACCCCGAGCAAATAGCTCCGCCGCACTCCGACGAACTCGACGAGCAGGATGCCGATGACCAGGACGATAGACCGCCACCTGCCAGTCCTCGGCAGGAGGCTCCCGCTCCAGAGGAGACTCCGGCCGTCGACTTAGACTCCGTGCCCGCACAATTTTGCTCTGGGTGCACGAGAAAGCTTTCCCTCTGTGATTTCCCTACGAAAAACAATGAAATACTCCTCATATGTGTGCGGTGCAAGGTGCGTCTGCGCTAAGAACGCGAGAACTTCCCCCACTAACATGCCCATAGGTGAAGCAGCAAAATCGACGTCCCCGGAGGCGGCAAACGGCTCCGCCGCAGATCGGCCAGGAGAATGTTGCACCACCACCTGTCAGACGCGCGCGGCGGAGCAGGGCACAGATAAACGCTGAACACGCGGCTGAAGAAAGGAAGAGAATTGCGAACGTGGAGGAGGCCATGGCAGCGGCAGCTAACGCGCGGCGGATCAGGGAACAAGCAGAGGCAGCGAGAGCGGCTGAAGATGCGAGGAGAGATACGACCGCAGTCGCGAGCACTGCCGAAGCTGAAGTCGAAGCTGCGAGGAGAACGAGGAGAGCGGCTGCGGATGCGAGGAAAGCGTCGAGGGCGGCTGAAGATGCGAGGAGAGATGCGACCCTACGGGAGTCCATGGCAGCGGCAGCGAGGATGGCCGAAGCTAATGCGCGGCAGTTCAGGGAACAAGCGGAGGCGGCTTGGGCGGCGAGTGCCGCTGAATATGCGAGGAGAGATGCGGCTCTACGGGAGTCCATGGCTGCGACAGCGCTCGCGTCTCAGGAGACGAGCAGAGCGGCGGTTCTACATGAGTACCTAGAGCGACGACGAAGCCTGCCACATTCATATTCTGCAAGAAGAGGTGTGTTCACTTCGATATTCCGCACAGTCTGTTGACCGGAAACCAGTCGAAAAGCACCCGCTTTCTCAGGAAAGTTTGGATATTCGGCGTTACAACGCGGCCCTCAGCTTGACATCCTGCTCCCTCGGCCACAACATGGAGGTAGACCTGAAGAGCGGCGTCAAGGTAGTTCAGCTGCACGGCGAGCTGTACCGCTCGAAAGGCCCTCTGATCCATCCCGGGGAAGACTCCGGCCTTTGCCCAGCTTGATATTCCACAGCCCGGAGAGAGCGACTACTCCTCGCTTGGCAACGCATCCGAAATGAGCTTGGGTTCTTCTGCGGCAGCTGCCGAAGAGAGCATCGCGTGCAACCCGTTCGTCGAGATATGGGGAACTCGGAGGCAGGTGCTATTATAGCGTGCCGGTTGAAAATGGCATGTACGAGGCGCTGCGTTACCTCATGCTCTCCGTTCGGCGAGAGCGGCTATGACGTCGAATTGTTCCTTAGAGCTGGTATCGGTAAAACGCCTGCTGAGGGAGCTTTATGTTCGCCGAGACTGTTATCTCTGGATCCAGCGAGCTCTTTTTCTCGGAGTCCAAGAGCAACAGTTTGATATTTTAGCCGCGCTCGCTGAGCGGAAAGCATCAGGTAATGCAGCGCCTTGTGTATGCCATTATTGGCGCTGCGGCCGCCGGCCGGGCTCGCACCACAGTCCGTCCCCCAACAGAGGATGAGCTGCAATTGACACGGAGTTGCAATCGACTGACGATGGAGGCCAACAGGTCCACGGAGCGGCTATCCACTGTCAATAAGGACTGGGTCCATAGACCTCCAACCCCAGCCCAACTATATACTCTTCTCGACGCGGAGTGTGCTCCGGGGCTGGAGACAAAAGCCTACCTAGTGTTTACAACATAAACCCGTCTTCGAAGTTCGCAGGCTTCCCGTAAAGACTCGGCGTTGTAGGCCCTCCCTTCCCACAGTCCAACCCGGCCAAGATCCTCGAGAAGAAATAGGAGAAAGTTGGCAAGAGACAGAGGGACGGTCAATGCAAGGCTACCACAGCAGACCATCATGGCCGTCGAATGAACAGAACTCGAGCTTCCACTCTAGGGGTAGAGTTGTCCGTGTCCTTGAATCGTCGCTGAAGCAAGATCCGCCGCCCTCATGCAAATGCGCACTGAGAAAACAGGCCGTTGCGAGTTTCTCTGTTCCTAGAAAATCCCCGACGCAGAATCACCTACCTACGTAATTACTGAGAAGAAACTAATGGCCACTATCACGTCGTCTTGGAGTGTCCAACCTTTGCACAATTGCGATTTAACATACACTTTCTGATGGCCCTCCGCTACCGCCGTGGCTTGGGGATAGCCTTGAACAGCCCGAAGCTTTGCATCGCTGGTTGCGCAATGAATACTTCGCACAGGCCGACTCCAATAGTTCGTCCTCGCGACTTGACGGAAAGCGAGATGGGAGGGGGAAGCCGCGGCGGCACTGGACGGAATGTTGAGGAGCTCTGAATTTTAGTATAATGCACACGATCACTGCGTCAATTGCTAATCCTTATGTCCTTGACAGTAGATCGATCACCTACGCATGTGGAATACTCCCTCACATGTCCGATGCCTTTCGAGGGGGTTAAAAGCCTAAGCAAGTCTAACCTCTGTGTCTTGCGGACGCGAGACTTTACTTTGACACCCACCAACAACCGTGCAACGAGATGAGGCAGTGGCTTTATCTGAGGCAGTATAATCTTGGATCAGCTGGATTACGATTACCCACGGTCCAATCACAGAGATAACACTGTACAAACGAGTTGCTCTGAAGGCTGCGTTTGCAACACACTCTTTTCGCGGGGCGCTCACTCGCGGGAACTTCAACTTTACACCATTTCCTTTCAGAGAAGATTAGCACACCGTTCCTTCGAGAGAAAGATGTTTCGTACAATCGTTTCTTCGGGCATGTTGAGAGCATTAGCTCCGAGCATCCCGCCCGTAATATCCTCTATCCTTGATTTCAAGCACGCAATCACTTACCCCCGAGGCGTTTGCAGCATCGGGGACAAACCCGTGGAGCGTAAAATCGCTCTGAATGAACGTGGAGAAGAAGTACGAGTCACGGCTCACAACTTGCTATTACTGCGTTATTGCTAATCTGTTCATGTGCCTAGATCCTTTTCAAAGGCCAGTACCGGCCAAGAGGATACATCTACGTTCGTCCTGGTGACCCATATGTAACTCGGCACTGTCGCAGTCTAGCTAAGGAGAAAGGGGCTAAGATATATGTATTCGTGAGTCACAAGTTTAGACGTATAAAACGTACTCCGCCACGGCTCTGACTTACACTTCACACTTCACAGTTCCGCAGCCGGAGCAGGAGGCACCCTGCAGGGCAACACGGTCTCTATGTCCCGAACTGGATCTTTTCCATGGTCACCGATCAAAATAATCTAAGATTAAAGATTCACAACGAAAAATTGACACGATGGTTTCAAAAGAATTATCCCCATATGCCATCAAAGGATATGGCTGGAATCCAGAAGCATTTCCCTTTCGAGAAGACTCCAAGCTTACCACGAAGCATTGCAGCCTATGTTCTGTCTCGGCATACAGCGTTTAACTCTTTCTGTTCCGACGACGAGAAAAGTAGTATGGCGCGTCAAGAAGCTAATGAGATTGTAAAAACCTGGCGTGGAGAATGACCCCAGCAACACGAAGGGGTATGGAGCCGACGTTATTTGCTGGTCTAGGGAACCTTTTCAGTATGGTATGGTCACATGGTATGACCGAGCTTCGCCATGCACTACACCTGAACTCCTACCATGACTCTTTTGTAGCTGTTACCCTAGCATCAATTTGCCTAGTATCAATCTGCCTACATAGCATCAATCTGTGATAGCCTTGGTCCTTGATACTACAAATTGAAATTGAGTATCGTAGTGGGTCGTCGTTGATGACTTCAGCATTTGTTTGTAAAGCAACTGTTGCACTTCGGTTTGTTGCCTCAGCAGTAACTCTAGCTGGTGATTGCAGAATTGCAACTGAGGCCGGATGATCTTGGACCAGGCATCGAGAAGTTTCTACTATCACGCACGGTATAAATAAAGAGGTGACACTGTGCAAACGAGTGGCCCAAAGACTGCGCCATTCCACATGTAACACATTCTTTTCGCTGACGCTCACTCGTAGAAGCTTCGACTTAAGACCATCTACTTTCCAAAGACTATAATTAGCATACCGTGCCCTCGAGAAAGATGTTTCGTTCATTAATTCCTTCTGGTACGCCGAGAACACCAGCTCCGAGCAGCCAGCCCGTAGCGCCCTCTATTCTAAAACATGCAATTACTTGCCTCCGAGGCATTTGCAGCACCGGGGCCACCGGGGCCGAATCCGTGGAGCGCGAAACCTCCTATATAAACAAACATGGAGAAGAAGTACGATTCAGCTGGATAGCATGTGCGTACTTACTACTACGTGTTTGCTAACTTCCATTCATCTAGATCTTCTTTCGTGGCGAGTCCCCACCACCAGGATACAGATTCCTTCCTGCTGGCTCCCACTACCTTACTCGGCACTGTCGTATTCTGGCTAAAAATCAAAGAGTGAAGTTGTATGCACTTGTAAGTTTTGAGGTGCAAAACCGCGTTCTTCATTCTTTGTACTGAATTTCATACATCACAGTACCTCCCGTGGATCAAGAGGTCCAAGAGCCCCTTTACTGTCTTTACAGGCCAAAGCGACCTTTATGTCCCGGGGCGAATCTTCGCCACGGTTACGTCTCAATACGAGAAAATAATAGATAAAAGAGACATGAAAGTGGCTCGAATCGTGAACAGAGATTATCCTCGTATGCCATCGGAAGATAAGGCTGAATTCCGGAAGCGCTGCTCCTCACCTCTTGTGCGGCCTTTGTCCGGAGACGACATTGCCAGTCTTGCCCAGCGTTATGCATGGGATCGATACACGGCGTTTTTATCTCTGTCTCGGTCCGAGGGCAACAAGAAAGCGCGTAGAGAGGCGTGTCGAGAAGCTGAGCAGATTGTATCTTCCTGGCGTGGGCCATGATGATTGGTCTTTTTTCCTAGACACAAAGTTTTTTCTTTTTTAATCCAAGCAGCTTCGCGAATCGCGAGCTTCAGGTTTTCCTGACGTCGTGTTGTTACTTTGGGACCTCCTGAGTGCCTTACTCGCGGTTGGTTAGAACACTGGGGATGACTCATTGAGTCATTGGTGCTATACTTTGTCTCCCTTTCTCACTAAATGTATTCTCGCCATTGTGCGCTTGTAAGAAACGGTTGGACTGGTGTATGAGTCGATGGAATGATGTGTAAGCGTCATTTGTTTGCCACCATACGAGCAGTCTTCATGATTTTGCGTCGCCGTCTCACATTTGACGCGCTTGACATCCGACGCCGCATCGCCCCTTGGCATTCTAACATACAATACCTTCCTGCCTTCTCATTCGCGATGGTTCGTTTTCTTGAATTGGATGGTACGTTTGAGAGCCTGGCTCTATGATAACCGTGAAGGCTTTACAAGACACGCGGTGTGTGAGAGGATACACCCATCCTCCGAAACTATCCGTCGTACGCGAGAGGTGAGTCTCGTTCGATTGCCTGTAATGTCGCTGATTTTGGGATGGAGGAATTACTCTGCAGTAAGTGGGAGCGTATTCCGCGTCGCATCATACGTTGCGTGTAGGATACCGGCAACTCGGAGCACAGCTCTATCCCCAAACTGGAGTGAAGCTTGCGCTTCTTGGACGGTTGCGGATTGCTTCTGCATTTGTAATGCGAACAGATGGCAGCCGTGTAAGTCGATCACTCTCATATCCCTCAGTGTTCGGGCATAGTAGCGCAAGCTTTGAGCGACTGGATTCTTCAGACTTCAGGTTGATCTGGCAAAGGGTCGCAAGTTGCAACAAAGGCCACCAGGACCATAGTTCAACTTCTCGAAGTCAGCATGGATCAAACGGTTCATGCAACAGGCTCCATGCACTATGACCTGCAGATGCGCGTATTATGACATACATATCTATACATAGGTAGCTTGGTCGACCCCCGTGTTCAGCATATGGCACCATACAGATCACGGGAGATGAGGCGCGCGGCAAAAGGCACACCGAGGCTTTGGGACTCCGCAGAGACCACCGATTGTCTATCGAATGGGGAGGATCTGTGATTAACCAAAGTTGGAATTGGTTCAGATATCGGCGTGGATCATGAAGTTTGTACATACCATCAGTATGGGGCGAAGGAGTTGTCTTGTCTTCTGTTCGCGAGGTTCGTCGTTACAGAGGTTAGGAGGTACCTAACCAGGTACCTAATGTAAAGCCTATTATGCGAAAGGCGGGGTAATTGATTTGTGGCGGCAGTCGCTGGAGGAATACTCTGTTAGGTTTGTAAAAAGAGCTCTCACCGTTCATGTTGCATGCAGTGATGCACAGACAAAGTTGCTCAGGAAATTTGAACATGACCTTTGACTTGTGCGTGGTAATGAATCACGGAGGACAGTGACATCCGTGGATGATATAAGATAAGAAAATTACCGTGCATCGCAGATAGATCATTGCTACCCTGTGAACAACACACGCATGCACGTTAATATGATGTGCAGCTGCAGCCAAAGATGCGACGTAGTCGTACCTAATGCTACGCATCGCGTCTTCCTGTGACTCTGTGAGACTGTAGTCTGTGAGAATCCTGAGTCCTGACTCCTGACTCCCCTTCCAACATGATAAGATAAACTGCACAAGATAAGATGCTGCCTAAGAACAACCGGTTTTCACTGTAGGTCTTGCTTCGTCGGCGAGTTGCATGACATCCTCCACCGCTCGTGAGTCGTGCTACCTTATCAGAGAACAAGAGTCCGATCGCCCTCGGTGACTCGGTCGATTCACCTTCTTTCGGGGCACATGACGTTGACGGCGACATCTTGGAAGTTGGTCGTCAGAACGGCGCATATTGATGTCTCGGAGGGCGACAGAGGAAAAACAATTCACACGCGATAGTCATGGTGATGTGTTCGTGAGGGAAACAGTATTGAACTGCGCATGACGATGAAATGACCTCTGTTCAATCCGGCAGTCGCATGACAGAAATGCTCGAGCTTTGACCGTTCCTGTTTGCCTTCATAGAGGTAGAATCTAGAGGTGATGGTTGCGATACGATACATTTCCACAGACGCGCATCACATGGGGACGTGTCGCAATAGTTCCTCTCTGATGCGCCTCTGATGAACGTGATAGACTCACAAACAAGGTATGGCATCTTTCTGATGCTTCATCTCTCAATGCCTCGCTCATCGTCGCGGACTCGTGTAAGCTGAACACCTTGTAAAGTTGTGGACAGCATAAGCCAGACAGCACATTGGTGTGACAAACTTTCCCCGCCAGCTCATAAATCCTCCTGTTCGAATAGCGCGATTCCCATTGTCGTTAAGGGTGTGATCCACGAACGGCAACAATTTTTGCAAATTCTTGCAAACTCACCTTAATTGCATATTTTGGCCGCGCTAGCCGTTTTCGTTTGCCATTTCGCTTAGAAAGATATCGGAAATTTCTCAAATGCATAGATTTCAACTTTGCAAACTCCATGAAGTACCGCGCTAGCCGGGCTCGCTTAGATGCCTGCATTAGGGAATAATGCCAAGAATACAAACGCATTCTGCCGTTTCTGCCTGCAAACCATGAAAACCCATTTCGGGTTTTCATGGTTTGCATAGCGTGAGTTTGCACGGAGCGAATACACTGATTTTCTCAATTCGTGATGGAAAAAAATGACGATGATGACCTTCGCCTCGCAGTATCGATTATTTGGTACTGCGGTGCACTAGCAGCCGTGAAAATAGTGCTCTTTCGACCTTATCAACGCCTTCAAGAGCATATTAGTTCTCGTGATAACCTTGACAGAGAACCTCTGCTGACGCGCGCCGCACAGCGCTGTTGCAGCGCAGTTGTAGCGAGTTTCAGCACTCGCGGGTGGGCATTGGCCGCTATCAAGACGCTGAGACGGCGGGAAGCCCTGTTGCAGCTCTGTTGCAGCGAGTTTTAGCACTCGCGGGGGGTATTGGCCGCTATCCAGGCGCTGGGACGGCTTGCCGGCGGCGAGGGTACCCGGGCAAGAACGGAAGGCGGTGAAGCGCAGCCACTAGACGTGTGCACAGACGGTACAAACTGGTCGCTCCACCGTTGACCCATATACAACTTGTTGTACCGGTCCAAGAGTTTGCAAAAATTGTTGCCGTTCGTGGATCACACCCTAAATAAACGCCGTGTTCGAGATATGCACCTACACGACTAATGAGAGTCGTGAGAGAATAGCCTCCCACCGCAGCAATCATGGGCATAGGTAATATGTACCGTAATACACATTCGCGTCCCCAAAAGCCCCTCATGTCAAATCCTGTGTACCTATACGCCGCGTCATATGGGCGAGAATCCCACAATCAATCACGATTGCAACTCCCGATCCGCGCTATCTCCGTCCGAACAACCGATCCCCCGCAAAACTCCCTCACGATCGATCACGCCAATCTGTCCGCGTGGACTGCCATGCCTCCTCAATTCCACATTCACCCATCCCCATCATCCAGATTTCCCTGAATCCGTAGTGTTCACTTTTCAAACTCTCCGACTGTAACACAGCTTGGCGTTCATGGCCACGCGCGTCCAGCTTACGAAGGATCGCCCAAGGGCACCGGCAGCTATGAAACTTGTCCTCACGTCCCAGTATCCAGTAACGTGCTGCAATGCGCCGCCCTGTATGTCACTCAATATTTTTTGGTGCTACATACCCGCTCCTGACACGCAGTGTTCAAGAAAATTGAGAGTGATTCTCATTGAATCGCGGCGCTTGCGTGTGCCATTTCAGCTATTTGTACCCGGGGTGCCCTCGTCCATGACTCCATGTCGAGCCAAAGAGACTGACTGACTGACTGACTGACTGATTGACTGACCAAAACATTCCACAGCCTTCTTGCGCCTCAATTTTTTTCTTTTCCTTGGGCAAGCCGACATCGCTAGTCAACTTTCAATTTTTGGGTGGGCCAATATTCCCCATCGTTCGGATTCTCACGAGTCGCGCGTTGTCGAGAAGTTGGTTCAAGGTTGAAAGTGGCTTGGGCGCAGTCTGCCCAACGAGGGGAACCTGGAAACCCCTCATATTATCCGTTTTCCCCTCTCCGAGACACAGACGATAGAACCAGCAGGAATCGATACACAAACTATAAAATTATTTGAAGCAGCAAAGAAAACGAGAGAAGGGTGTTCTTGTTGCGACGGGACACACAGATACGCCCGTTGCTGATACCATTCAAATAGTCTGGTTGTTTCTCTTCCTGTTCGGCAGTGAACACCAGAGTTGTCGTGGTCTTGCTTACACAATCGGGGCTTTCTTTCTCCCCTCTGAACGAAGATTCTTTCTACACCACGGGAAAAATATACACAACTGTCTGTTCTGTCATGGCTGGCGCCCAGCAGTACAGGGATGTGGAGGTTCTCTTCGTCTTGAGGGCAATATTGAGAGGGCTGTGCCTCCGGTGGATCACCACCATGTTTGAGAGACGATTTGTGCGTCCGTTGACGGAGAATCAAGTGCGGTATATAAAGAATAAATACGGGCGAGATCCCCGCTTTGGGTAAGAGTTTTTCATCTTCTTCTTTTTCTTTATCCCCTTCATCTTCTCTTTTCTTTCTGTCTTTCCTTCTCCCTTCTTTTTTTTAAAAAGAGGGAAGAAAGAAAGATCAGTAACAGCCTCAACCCTTCGTCGTCGAAATATATCTCAACAAGAAGAAGAAAAACACCATGAATTTGAATTTGTAATTATGGCACCCCTTCCCCCCTTCCTACTGTACCCTCCATCTTTTTTTTGGGGGGGGGGGGCACCATGGAAAGCCTCGAAGAAAATGCATCATCAAACTAACCTCCAATGATCTGTAGGACCCCCGTGGCCAACGCGCCCAACTTTGGCAGCAGTAGCAACCGCCGCAGCGGTGACTACCCGGAGACTGATGATGTCCTCGGGATTGACTTTTCGCAATTTCCTAGACAGGACGCGGTTCTGCCGCAAGACAGTCTCCGTGTATCCGATTTTCCCCGCGCGGGAGCGGCGGTAGCGGCGGGCGCTTCTTCTGCCCCAGCGGCGGCGGCGGCGCCTATTGCCCTTGCTATGCCAGCTCTTGCTATGCCGGCCCCTGCGCCACACCCGCCAGCCGAAATTGAATGTCCTGGACTTGGTCCTCTCAGCAGGCCTGACCAAGGTATCATCAACATGAGTACCGCGGCCGCCACTGATCTGAACCCCCTGTATTACGGGTACCAGGGCGACGATGTGGACGCCGAATGCGATGAGATCGATGAATGGTCTGTTTGTCCCTCCTCCCCACCACGACGAGGAGAACACACGGACTAACCAACGCTTCCCGGGAGTTTTTTTTCTCTCTTTTTTTTTTCTCTTGATTTAGTTTTGATGATGCGACTATGAATGTTCACATGGACTTGCACATGGATGCCAACACGGGTCCGCTTTTGAATCAATCTCAGAATCACGTTGATTTGCTACGCGGTACGGATTTCTATACATTTGGGCATAATACTGCCAATGCGTTGGAGCAGAAATTGACAACGGCGGCGACTGAAGCCAATCAGGGCCAGGAGCGTACTTCTTTGGATGCATCGGCGTGCGCGATTGCTTTTGAAGATTTTGGTTGCGGAGATGGAGATGTTGATATGGATTTTCTGGGAGATACGGATGCTGTCGCACTGCTGCAGCAGCAACAAGAGCTACAGCTACAGCTACAGCTACAGCAGCAGCAGCAGCAGCAACAACAACAACAACAACAACAACAACAACAACAACAACAACAACAACAACAAGAGCAGCAACAGCAGCAACAACAGCAGCAACAACAACAAGAGCAGCAGCAGCAGCAGCAGCAACAACAACAAGAGCAGCAGCAGCAGCAGCAGCAACAAGAGCAGCAATGGCGTCAAGAACTGCAGCGGCAACAAGAACAGCATCAACAATGGCTAAATCAACAGCAGCAGCAACAGCAACAGCACCAACAGCGGCTACAGCACCAACAATGGCTACAGCACCAGCAACGGCTACACCAGGAACAGCAGCTACAGCTGCAACAGCAGGAGCAACAGCTACAACATGAATACCAGAGGTTCCTGGCACACCGCAAGCTCCTAATAAAAAAGGCGAATGCTTTAGCAGCGCATCGTCAGCGCTTGTCTCCCAGATCAAATGTTTCTGGCTGTCACGACGACACTTTTCCCGCATCTAGAGCGGTCCTCGGGGGCCAGAAGCATCATGCAGCACACGGCCGTCCACCCTACGTCCCAAACGCAGGAGACTTCAGTAATGTCGATGCAATGCTCCAACAGCAGACCATGCAGTTGCCGTCGCCGCCGTCGCTGGAGAACCCGCTTCTTCAGCCTGCGCTTGCCCCCCGCGAGGGCGCCCCTCTTGACCTACAAGCATGTCCAGAAATCGAAGAAGACAGAGATGACGAAGAGGAAGATGATGATGATGAAGAAGAAGAGGAAAAAGAAGTTGATAATGAAGAAGAGGAAGGTGATGATGATGAAGATGATGATGATGAGGATGAGGATGAGGAAGACAAATATGACGTCGTCGTCGAAGAGCCGCCACCACGTCCAGGTCGCAGAAAGATGCCATATCAGTTCATCAAAACCCATCCTAGGACGGAAGCAGAGGAAGACGTGTTTTGGGCGAAATGGGATGCCATGCAGGAGAGAGTAAAGCTAAAGCTACGTGAAGAACGGAGAGCTAAACGGAGAGCTGAAAAACGGAAAGCTGCAAAACGGGAAGCTGCACAGCGGGAAGCTGCACAGCGGGAAGGGGTTGTGGTTTGCTAACTTTGATGGGATCTGCAGAATCAGTATCTAGACTACTGGCGTGACGCAGACGGGTGGAAAAGGGCGTTTTTTTTGTTGAAGCTCAAGCGGGTGTTTCGTGGGAGAATCGCGGGGGCTGCGTCAGGCTGCAGGCATATGAGGCTATGAGCACGGGACATTGTTATCCATGAACGGGCAGGGTCGATTGTTTTTTTATCACCGAGGAGTTTATTTGAACACGGGGTTGTTGTCGCGGTGGACGTTCAGATACGGACGAGATCGCACACAAATTCTTTCAAACCCATAGCTTGAGAAGGTCATGAGCTAGAGGCTCATCTACTGACCAGTTTGAATCCATGAATCGAGTTGGGCGTTCCACGTCCTTGTTTGTCTGGCTCTTGCCCATGTTCAAGGACGTGCTCGTGAAATACATTTCTGTCCTGCTTGGACGGCGGTTTGGCTTGTACCAATTCGTGCGTTCTCAAGAGGCTTCTTTCTTTTGGACAGACTCCTGCTCCAGCGTAATTGAATGGCTCTGGTTAATCGGGAAACATTGGCCTTTGTATAACGCAGCATAAGGGGTGCCGGGTCGTCTAAATTGTCCCAACTTTGCAATGGACATTAAACGGCACGAAATTGGATTGTATTGGCCAACTCGTCCAGTCGTCTTGGGTGAGAAGGAAGGTCGGTATGGAGTTGGTCTTGGAAGCTTTGACTTAAGGCATGACTTGCAATTGTTCTCAATTACATTCGTGTGCATAGGTCGAAACTTACGGCCTTGTCTCTGTCGGCTGAAACTTGCAGAAAGAACTTGAGAAAAGATGCTTTCGCATCGCTCTACCCATATGCACAGATCGTCCTTACGAAGCCTTCTGAGTTCTGTCGAGAGCTGCATTTTCACTTTCAAAAGAGCTCAAAAGGCTTCGGAAGGACGCAGATTGCGTCATTGCGAGAGTCTTCGACATTCTACCGACCTGATGATGATCCTGTGTGGGTAAAGCGGTGCGAAAGCATCTTTTCTGAAGCTCTATCATCTTACCAACGAGCGTCGATTCCGTACTTCTGGCACATGCTGGATATTTCTGTCCTGAGACTCTTAATCGTCAGATTGAGCAATAGTTGAGCTGGACCGTCAACTGTCGAGCCATTCATGATTTGAGTGTGTGCGTCCACGTGACTTCTGCCGTCTCAGACTCGCACATCTCGATGGCATCATGCGGCACTGTGGTGTCATTGGTAATAAATGAGAAGGAGCGACCCGAAACGCGACCAATCACCACTGACCAGGTTGAGTGGCCGTCGATGTCATGTCGATGCTGCATCAGCCAGCTCGTGCTATTTCGTATACTCCGTAATGTGAAGAAGAACAGTAGAAGAAAGGCAAATGATTGAACTGATTGACGTTCGAGAACGTGAAACAATAGGAACAGCAAAATGGTACATACATACTACCTCTTTTAGTACATAAAAACGCTCGAAATATGTAGATAAAAGGGACGAGATTAGCTCGCGCGGCGCGCCCACGCGGCTAGCCACGACTCGTCTCCACACCGAACTTGTCAAAAAGGGGCGCGCTCGAATCCACCCCGTGGATCCGTATCGGCACGCCGCACCACACGCGACAAAGCAACCTGAACTTGGCACATCTGAACCCTCATTCCACCGACAACCCGACGACGCTGATTCGGAGCTCGCCAACTTCTGCACTTGGCGCCGGTAGACCTCCTGCCCGACCGAGGACCGGCTAAAACGAACTGCTACCCAACAGACTTCGCGAACTCGGCCCTTGCTCTTCACTGTGTGAAAAATCGTCAAAGAAAAATGGCGGACAAACAGCCAGAGACTCCTGCTCCTCGGCAGAAGCTCGAAGGTGCGGCAGCAAAATACAAGACACTGAACAATTAACACTTGATTATTCCGTCTTCCACTGCGACCATCCAGCGTGCTAACCAGCTTCCAGCCCATATCAAGTCTGCGGACATGGTGAGGAGCCATTGTTGATCCAAAGTCGGTCGATACTACGACAAGGCGCTGACTGGGGAAGACAGGCCGAGGAAATGCAGCAAGAATCGATCGATATCGGTACGTGATTTGTCGCGCGGGATGAAATCCGACACGGAGGGGCTCCTATGCAGGACGATCTGGGTGAATGGAGCGAAACAACTCGTTAACAATTGTGGCAGCTCAGGAAGCCATGTCCAAGTTCACCATTGAGAAGGTATGTGATTGGGCTCATATGAACGCGATAGCAACAAATACATGATGTGTTTGAGCTGCTGATGCTGCTTCTTCTGCTGGCCTGACCTTATGTGCTAACCACCTACTTCCCGCGGATTAGGACATTGCTCAACATATCAAGCGCACAGTTCGTACTATTCATCTACCAACGAGACGGGCTTCGCATTTCGCAATCCATATGTCGATACGCGAACTGGACTGGGTGCCGGAGTAACGCGCACGACTGACACCACTATAGTTTGACGAACGAAAGGGACCGACTTGGCACTGTATTGTTGGCCGAAACTTTGGTAGTTTTGTGACCCACGGTTCGTGACAGCTATTTCTGATAATGCTGCTTTGCTCCTTTCTGCTTCGCTTCTTTGAGGCTTTGTTGTCATTGCTGCGAATAAATGCGCTCCCAATACTAAAGTGTATATTCAGAAACCAAGCACTTCATCTACTTCTACCTCGGCCACTGCGCGATCCTCCTCTTCAAGACGCAATAGACGACGACCGCGAAACTATATGCCGCGCCAAGGAGCGCGGGTTTCTTTATGAGAAATAGGTCACTTGGCTCATGTGCTCCCGGGGGGGAATGCAGCACCTTCTGGGCTGGTATCGCTTGCTGGGCTTACCATTCAATTGAAGACGCTGGATTGAGGGGTTAAGGCGACAAAAGGGGTCGAAGGTCGGGGGTTCGAGGGTGAAGACGAGGCTTGGAGGCAAGAGATTGAAGCGAGGGGATTGAGATATCAAAGAGGTTGAATAGTAGGACGATTGGTGGTCAAACGATTCAATAGGGAAAGAAGGAGGATGTCAATTTTCAAAAGCCGGAGAGCAGGGACGCCGGCGCTGCGGGAGACGCAGTCGTGTTTTGCTTTGATAGCGCGAATGAATGAAGTTACACGTATGACTTGGACCGTCTGCATGGCAGCAAGCCACGCCATACCTTCAAGCACCTCTTGTGCCGTGTCGGCAAGGCTGCTGATGCTTGGTGAACCACAACATGATCACATGCGACTTGGAAGATTTCTACACGCGGAGCGTGTCAGGCAGGTTTATTTAGTCGGCTTCACGTTCTCAATTTTGGAACTACCGCACAAGTTCCCGCGCAAAGCGATTTGTGTGAAGATGAGCCGAGAAGAAGAAAGGATTGAGTTTATATCCAAACGTTCACCTGCAGAGCCTTCTCCTGGGACGCCAAGAGTACACAGCTTTTGCTTGGAGGATGACTTCTGAGTGAGCAGGTTAATGTAGCTCCATATCTTGACTCCATGTGTATTTTTATGTATCATGCGCTCTGCATGTATGTCTGTGTGTGGTTTCCCTATGTCACTGTTGCATGTTCTTAGTCACATGTTATAGTGGTTCATGCGAGTGAGTCACTATAACAGCATACAACTATGATACCTAGTATATGTGCGTTGACTGAATCAGTCGTCTGTACGACGTAATCTACCTATGTTCACACATCTGCACTATCTGGCTTCTCCAGCTTTCATGTATCTTTGGCAGAGCACGAAATCCCCCTTTCCGCCAACTTCACGGACAGGACGGGAAGAATGGTAGGCTGTGACGCCATCGCAGCGTGTCAATGTGGCAAAGCATCCAACAATAAAGTGAGCACGAGAAATGAAGTGAGAAATGATAGGGACTCAACATGGAGTCCAACAGCGTGTATATGAGAGGTGCCGCCGTCTCCAACTGACACCAAGGTCCAAAGTGAGAAATGACAAGGATTGCAAAAGGAAGGTAAGTATAACGCTCGGTGGCGCAAGTAGCCCGTGCGAAATTATTCAAGCCATTCTACGTACGGAGTATAGTCCCGCTGGCATGGGACTTGTAGCAGGACTACCTACTCGGTACGAAGCAAATATGTACAGTAGCATGACTTTTAGAATGGCTGCCATAATCCATTCGCACCCGTAGCATTAGGTGTGTAGGTAGTTGGTTACATAGCACTTGTGCCATATCAAGCCACAACTACGGAGAGGTAGGAAGCACGGGAGATGGTCAGCCGCATCTTATTGAGCCTATCCAATGGCGCCAAAGAGCATCCACGATTGTCCATATCCATCTGGATAGACAGGTCACAGGTACCTGGGTGGCCTACTAGGTACCCAGTTGGAACGACTTCTCCCATATAAGATGGAATTCCCAAGTCGGGTTGAAAATAACAAAAGCACGCAAAAAAAAGGGAACCCACGACGCAACCAGCGGAGGCTTTTTGGACCTGGCTAGATACCTAGACAAGCCACGCCATGTGCGGGATTTTTAGCCATATATTTACATACCTAAGATAATACTCCGTACACGGAACAAGGGTGGAGATTCGAGAAGAAAGGGCAGAACTGAGAAGGGGCAGTTGTACACATACATACGGAGTATATTCGACGTACCTTCCAGGGCATCTCGCTCGGGAAAGCAGGCCCCAGGGCGCTTAGAGACAGAATCCCTGCTTCTCGTCGGATTCCAGAAGCCGTTGACTTATTAATCTAATTGATTGATTCTGACCGGGGCCAGAAAACCCAGCGCCACCAAACACTTGACATGACATACACTTTGCACGTTGCAGAGCCTGCAGACTGCAGACTGCAGACTGCAGCAATGCAATGCAATGGAGGTCCCCTGAGTATGCGGCATTGCCTCATCTTGTCGGCCTATTCAGAATCACAAGAGGGAATCAGGTGCGAAAGCGGGGGTGGCTTAAACTCACTTTCTCGAGTCTCGGAGCAACAATGTGTCCGCCGGGCGGACGGTTCGGTGAAAGATACGGAGTACCTCGCGCCAGCTTAGGGCAAGATAGAAACCTTAATAATAATGCACCTTCGGGAGCCATCTCTTCTTGAGAAAGGGGTATGAATTCGGCGCTCTACTCCTACGGAGTACAAATCAAATCAAATCAAGCCTCAAGGGCAAGACGAGGCTTTGCGCTTGTCCAGATCGAGGCGCCCGGGAGTCGGACATGGATAGGTGGGGTTCGGAATCCCTAGCCTACAATCTACCTGCAGACGGAATTTATGGTTGTATGTACCTACGGAGTACGGGGTACAGCGCCCGTGGCAATCGATACAGTACATACTCACATTGCCTGCAACGCCAACAGGTATGTATGTATGTATGTAGTTGTAACTTGTAAGTACATCTGCAGGTACCTAGTACCTACTCCGTAGACTCAACTTTGGTGCGCTCTGTCACGTGGGTGCTAGGAGGTACCTAGGCTGGTCGGCCCCATCCAGATTCCAGACAAAGTCTGCAAGCTGCAGCGGGCCTGTCCGTCCGGACTTCGACTTCGAGTGCGGCGGGCGGGTGCCCTGGCGGGAGGGGGATGGCTCACGCGGAGGTGATTGATGGTGAAGTGAATTTGGCTGCGATTGTTATTTATAACTTGACACTGCCAAACTAGGTACATACCTATACGGAGTATGCTGGGCTCTGGATCTGGTTTGGCTACGGAGTGATAGTAGGTACGATTTGTTCAAGAAGTCTGGGATTTATTGTCAAGGATTGTCTCCATGAGCTCCGGAACCTATCAGTTATCACTTTGGAATCCAGAGCGACTCAACGTGTACATACGGAGTAGTCCCAAGTAAAGCTCTCAGGGCGGTTTCAGAAACATTTGGCTTCCCCCCCGAATTATTAGCTCTGCGATGGCCCAATTTCCGGCAGACCCATGCCAAGGGCAAGCCGGCGCTTCTTGGCACTTGTGACTTCGACAGAAATGCCATCAATCGAGAAGTGCATGCGTTTGCCGAGTGGCGGACAGTGTGTTACTCAGCCCGTCGGCTCTCTGGAGAGGCTGGGAAAGAACGCAGCGATTAATTGACTACATACCGCCGGCTTGAGAGGAGAAGAAGGCAAGAAGCCGGCCTTGATGTCCTACGGTCTACCTAATAATGCAGTACCTACATATGTACCTACCTACAGAGAGATACTGTGCTGAACCCTTGCAAGTTGCCCCGCTTCCAACTAGCCGAGCTGCGTCGCTGCTTTGCCAAGCGACAGAAGCTCATGTCCTTGTCGACTTTCTCGCAGTCCGGGGACTGCAGAGAAAGGCTTGAATCTCAAGACCTGCAGCTGGGTTTTGCCGTTTTTCTCGCTTGCTGGTCCGACACCTGCGCCCTGCTATGGTGCCGAGGTCCCGGCCCCGGGAGCTTGTGCCGACCCTAGACCATCAAAGGCGAAAGCTCAGGAAGCCATCACTTATTACAAGAACATATGTAAATTGTCTATCGCGGACCACAACGATCACCGGCTTCATTCTCTTATTCCGTAGGCCGTGAATCGTGATGATGGTGTCACATCCTCAGAGGGCCGAGTTACATTCAGTGTCTTGTCTGCCACCGTACCTATGTATTGTCGCATTCGGACCAAACCAGAAGAGCAAAGAAAAAGTCGTTTGACTTTCTCCCCCTCAGCCGCAATGATAGAAATGTGAATCATCCGCCCCTCGGACAAGCGATGTCTGTCAGGTAGGTACACATAATAATCGACGAGGACCCAAAGAAAACTCTGATTCAGAATGAAGAAAAGAGGCTTGATTACGCGGGTTGAAGTACATAGGTATGTACCCATATCTCAAGCGGCACGTGAGTCACGACTCACAACTTCACAAGTTAGTAGTTACAAGTTACAACCCTTTCAAATTTCAATGTTCATGGAATTTCTTGGTACCTAGATCCGCAACCTACCGCCGCCAGCCCGTCGCCACGCCCACGGTCCACCCACCGACCTGGACTTGTGCCCGGTGTAGGTACCGTGTCGCGCGATCGATCATCGCAATTCATCTTATTGCCGTGCATGCATTGCACTGCATGTCGCAACTTGCATGTATGATGTATGGCGGCAACGAGCGTTAGGCCGAGCGGATTCTGAAACGGAGTCCGGAAATGGCCTTTAGAAACAACATTGGCCGAGCGGTTTGTTGAGCAGAGTACCTACTCCATCTCCGTAGGTTCTGGTAACGTCACAACGCGCTGAACCTCCTCTTCCTTCCGAGCTGCGGAGGAGACTCCGACGAGAGATGGGTGGGGATGATGGATCTGTGGTCGGTCGGGTCTTTGCTTTGCCGATGGATGTCCCGTCCCCGATCACCAGAGCCGGCTTTTCGCAAACGACTTTGCGGAAAAGCGTACGGACACTACGGAATACCTACAAATCATGAACTCCACTTTTGATTCATTTGACAACCAGGTACCTAAACTTCTAAAGGAGATACCTACCTAGGTACCTAATCTTAGAAGGCACTCAGGTACTACGTTACATACTCGGCAGTGCTTCGACGCCTTGAGTCCCTGACTATTAGATCAAGATCGTCCATCTGCTCAGCTTACGGAGTATGTACAAGACAGGATCGCGCCTTTTGTGTGCAGCGGGATTGAGACTCGAGAGCATGGTGAAGGCTCAAGGGCATGATGGATGGCTGATAATGTACATACAACCTGCTATCAACAAGCATCACCCTGGTCCGCAAGCCTCAAGGAGCAAAAAATCTCGGGGGAAAAGCGCAGGGGACCTTTCGATGCCGAAAGACCCGCCTTTGCGTGCTTGTGTCGTTGTCTGCATCTTTCTCAGCTGATGCCCCGAGCAACGAGGTCGTGACGTCCGAAAACCAGATTGAAAAACACATGGTCGTCTGACGCAGTTTTGTGAAACCTCGACAAGAGAATTTACATCATTATGTAGGGAGTAGGCGGATTGCATCTTTGGCAAGGCTACAAGTATCCGTACTTTGTACTCCGTAGTTGTGCGACTGACTTCTCTCGGCAACAACCGGACAAGAGAAGTTGCTGTACATGTACATACCTGGTATCAAGGTGCCAATTGTCTCACAGTGAACAGGTAAGTTGCCCAGCTTTGGCACATGGCATATCCAAGGAAGTTAAGTTGGAACTTGGAACAAATAATTTTCCCTTTGCTTTCGGCCAGGTGAGCAAATTCTGAAATTGTCGGAGAAGGGGGGGGGCGAAGGGTTATTTCTGGAATTTGGTGCGACATGAAAGTGGCATGGCTCATTGCATATTAGTGACACTGACAGCGCTGGCAGTCATCCGCCCATTTGGGTCAATGTAATGCCCCTACAGAAATGTGCCAGTACACCGCGGGTAGGTTATCAAGGGAAGGTTCCCATACCTATTTTGCGTCTTCTACGGAGTACGTAAGTCCAATTCTTGTTGTTGTTATCTTATGCCATCGCCCATCGTTCTTATGTCCATCGTCCGGACTGTTCAAAAAATAGGTTGGTCACGAAGGAAATCTCAAACCCGCACGAATCACTCCGGGCTGGAGGAACGTGACGGACCCTTTTGGCATGCGAGGCTTGTGAGCGCCACCTGGTGCCACCTGGTGCCACCGTCGGCGGGAAGGAGGCGATGAAGACTGTGGCAGACGCCCGCAGATGCCGCGATGTGTGCCTGCACTGTGCAAAATGGCGTCTCAGCACTGTAATTGTCTGCGCGGACGCGGTAGGTAGTCCGGTCATGCGAACTGCGGCCATCTAAAGTAGCTGCGTCTTTGTCTTCAAGTTTGTTTGTTGGGCTTTTACAGAGTGAGGGTTCATTTCCGGTTACAGAACACAGAGGACTCACTCAACAGAATGCTTTGCTTGCGCCTTGTTTGAATGAATATCCATTGTTCGTCTCTTGTACCTATCGGGCCATTGTCGTCTCAGTTCCCTTGAGTCCTTGACCAGCTCGCTCAGATTTGTTTGTTCTCAGCAAGTCCTGACTCCTCGCCCGGAGCGGACTAGTGGCGTCACTTCCCATCGCCTTGGACGTGCCGTATCCCCACCTTACCCGTGCTGGGCGGGGTTCGATGGGCCTTTTTCATCCATTGGTCCACGAGGACCACGCCCCCATGCGGCGAGACCCACACACACGCCCTGGGTGCCCCTCTTCTGGCCGGCGGCGGCGGCATCGGGTGTTTTGGTAGGTATCGCCGTGCCAAGGCGAGGAAGCTTGTGTCTTGTGCTCTGCGTTCTGTGTTTTTGTGTTTCTGTGTTGCTATGTATGTCGTGTGTGTGTGTGAGAGTTCTTGCAGCTATACCCATGTTTATGTGATCTTTTCTTCCCATAGTTCTATGGTCCAAAGCACCAATGCGGCGGCTCCCAGCCCCTAGCAAAGCTGCCCGGCCAGCCGCCATATACATACATACATAGGTAGGCAGACCATCCAATGAGTTCCGTGAACTTGCGAGTATTGGGCGTACATGTGCGCATGTGCAACGTCTTCGGGCTTCTCTCTGGGCCTTGTAAGTTGTACTACCCCAGCCACGTAACATGCGTGCTTATGCGTGTCAGTTCTGCTTGTTCCGACCTCTGCTTGGCGCTGTGTTCCTTCAAAATGGCCTCTCCGCAGCCCCCGGCCCAATTCAGCTTGGCCGAACCCCACCCACATCTCATCTTCATCCACCCAACCCGTCTGGTTCCTTTCCCTCGCCCGCCCTTCCTCTTGTTCAAACCCCATCCGCCGTCACCTCATCACCACCAAGCTATCCTCTCTTTCTTTTCTTCCTCACAACCTTTTACCCCTCTACAAACAGCTGTTTCCCTGTGCCGCTTATTGACTCGTTTTCTCGCCTCGCCGCCGAAAAGAAGACTACCGTTCTGGCTTGCACTGGCTTAGATCTTTCTCTTCGTCTCCTTTTCTAACAACCAAACTGTGCTTATCATATTCATTGCTGTCCCCGAGGGGACGACGGGCAGCGAATCTCGCTTTCTGCATCCCTTCTGCTGGATCTATATTGAAAAAGAATACAAAACTCGTGGTCAACCATCACCACTTTCCTCCGCCACAATTCCGAGACGGGCAAGTCCAGTCACCCTTGCACACCGCACCCGAGCCGGACAAGATCAATCACCGTCTGCCCAAGGCACAGTCATAACGACAACGAAAGGCTGCAGCGTGTACTAGACCATGTGAATCGATCCTCAACCAGCAAACGAAATCACCATCGTGTCTCACGGTTACATACCCCCAGCTTCCCCCCCCAACCATTCACTGCGTCTGTTCGATCGAACCGATTGCCGTGTAGCAACCTTGCGAGTCTCGACACCCGACCGGTTTACTGCCAAAAGGAGCCTTTCTTTTAAAGCGATCAACAGTATATCCGTCACCCGACTTGCTTCATCTGTCGCTTCGCTGCAATGGACTCACTTACCACTTGCCGGACGGGGTCGCTTAATATTCCTCAAGTCGGAGTGCATCTGCGGTCGACGGGCGTCGACGAGGAGTACGATTTACCGTCACAGGGCTTTGTCCTGACCCTGAATGATGATATCGTGGAGCAGTTGATGAGATCTCATGAAAGGGAAGAAAACATTGAGATACAGTTGGGAAAGACGCCGGTATGTTCAATGTCAGCGATTGGCTTTTCCCTTATTTTTACTTCCTCTTCCTCTTTCCAGTGGGTGCTACCTTTGGACATGATTCATTTTATACTAAACCTCAATTTCCAGACTCTTCTTTACGGCTCACATTCCTTCCAAATACCCCGAGACGACCAAAATGCGGACGGCCGATTGGCTGGCCTTGATCTTTACTTGACAAAGCCCTTTCAGTCGTCCCGGACTGCTGAGCGCGTGCCATACTCCGCATACCTGTTCAACAAAACGCCATCACCTCGGACAGCGACGGGACCCAAAAAGGCTGCTGCGCAGACGAGCAAGCGGGAGGCAACAAGCGCGAGCAAGGAGGTCGCGACAAAGAAGAAGCCCGCTGTATCAAGCAGGGCCGCAACTTCAACGAGTCTGAAATCGGACATCGAGACGTTGCAGAATGGGCTTGCTGCCCACGATGCTGCTCGGGATCGGTAAGCTTGCTCGGCCATTACCAGACTGGACGTTTGATCAGTTGTGCTCATCAGTTTCCCTAGTGCTCGCGTTGTTGGAAAGTTGCCCACCGGCGGTAAGGGCAGGGGTAAGCTGCTATCCAATAGCTATGTTCCAAGCTCTTCCAAGGCAATGTCGACCTCACCAGCCGTCAAGCCAACCCCGGCACCGCAGATCACGGCGACTCAACAAGTGATGGAGCGGAAAAAGGAGCAACGGTCGATACTGGTACACGAACTCGCCCTTGCCGCACAAACGACGGAACAACTCAAGAGCAAATGGACGGGCAAGGACGAGGAATTCAAGCCTACACTTGAGAAGACGGCCCAGTACGACGCTGCCTCGCGTAAATGGACTATGAAGCAACCCTGGTGGAAAGAGCTCAACGTCTGGAACTACAACTACGCGACGCAAGACGACCGACAAACCGTCATCGACAACGCCATCCGACAGTACGACAGACTACGGCTATCGGCTTCCGAGAAAGAGTGGCAGCTCTTGCTACCCAAAGCGGAGCGGGGGAAGGGCAAGTGCTTGAGTCGACTGCAGGCAAACATTGCCAAAGGGCCGCCTCAGCAGGCATCGAAGACTAAGGTGCACAAGACGGATGACACCCGCGGCGCCAAGGATGATGCTGCTGCAGGTAGTCCCGGCGGTGACAAGCCCAAGGCCGGAGGTGAGAGCTTGTCGCAGTCCAAAGCGAGCTCTCTGCCAGCGAAGGCGAAGAAGCCCAGTGGTCAAGAGACACAGCCCAAGAAGCTTCTGAGCAATGCCAGGTCCAAGACCACCGCGGCCAAGACTTCTCCATCCAAGCCAAAGCAGCCGAGTGCGAAGGTGATGGACAAGAATGACAAACGTGTTCTCTCGGCAGCCATTGTCGAGAACTCCGATTCTTCCGAGGGCGAAGCGCCTGCAGCTAAATCAAAGCCCGCTGCCAAGAAGACCAAAGACACCGTCGTTGTTGCCACGCGGCCTTCTGCGGCGTCCCGGGAACCAGTAAAGAAGCAACAGGCCGTCAAGCGACCCAGAGACGACTCGGACTCCAGTTCCAGCTCCGGCACGCCATTGTCAAAACGCATTAAGGCTACGAAGCAAGCGCTGCCTGCCCCTAAACCCAGGGAACAGGCCACCAAAGCGACTTCTCGAAGCCAGGCGGCCCGCTTGCCTTCCTCGGCATATGGAAGCAAGCCCAAGAGCACGTGTCCGAGAAAGTCGTCCCCGCTTGCTTCCTCGCCACCTACAAATGCGTCGGACTTGGAGGACGAGGAGACACCGCCCGCTTCGAATAAGCGCAAAGCCGAGGTCGAGGGCAAGCCCACGACGGGTAGCAAGCGCAGAGCTGTGGAGAATGTGCCTGCCGATGTCTTGAACAAGGCACATAAGTTCAAGATATGCTATCAAAAGTATCAGGCTTTGCACTACGAGATTGAGGCCTTGGACGACCCTCCGCGCGAAAAAGTGGCCGATCTAGTGGAGATGCGATCTCACCTGGAGGTTCTGAAGAAGGATATCTATAATCGATATTCGTCCCACAGAGATCAAGAAGCATCGAGGGAGAGATGAGAGAGGTCTTGGTTATTTTTTTGTTATTTTTCTTTTTTTCAAGCATATCTGCCCATGTTTGGTTCAAACACTTACAGACAGACACACAAGATGTTATGACATTGCATGCTCACTCCAGTAGGGGCAAAGAAGCGATTTGTTTTAGTTATTTTTGCGATGATCTTTTCTTTTCTTTCTCTCCTTTCGTACCTTGATGGATTCTTCTTCTTCTTTTTTTGCTTCTCTTTATTCTTCGAGACAGGATGTCAGAAGAAGTACGGCGTATAGGGGGAATGATTTTGCTGGACTAAAGACCTGGATGGAATAAGGAACACCCCGCCCCTCGGGCCTCGGATGGATTAAGGATCAGGATACGGTTTTCAGGGACAGGGAAATAAAGGAATACCGGGGATTACGGAAGCTCGGCATTAGCAATCAAGGGAGGCAGGGAAATTGAAATTTCTGCTCCATGGCATGCATGCATGATATTGAACTCCGTTAAGGACTGAAGATGATTTGAATTGAATTTGGAAGCAAGAGATTTCTCTCTTATGACAAGTACTGGATAGCTGGCATTTTGGTAAGCCTGGGCCGGAAGTGTATTGTGTGTGGTCTTGTTTCTGTTTTCTGGTTGGAAGTGATTTGGGTTTGATTCGATGTTGACGATTTTTAGATACCATACAGCTTACAGAGTACCTTAGGTAGCTTGAAGAAGGACAGAAGGTTCTGAAGGTCTGAAGAACAGACAAGGGAAGGCTATCTAGGCAAGGCATAGGAGAAGAGACTTGATGTCTTGAAACTTGTCCGTTTGTGTCATTTTGCTGGTGACATTTTTGAAAACTTTTCGTCGCTTCCCTTCAAAATGTGTATAGCTTCATTTCGGTGCGCTTGGTGGGGTTTGCAATGAGAAGCCCAAGCCTTAAGATTCTTAATCTGCGATTTGTGCAGAGAAAGTCATCAAACAGGTGAGATGGCCGAGTTGGTTATGGCGTCAGGTTAAGGTTGACAACCTCAACAACGAAGTACGTTTCCTGATGGAGAAATCCGCCTGGGTTCGAGTCCCAGTCTCATCAATATTTTTGCGTCTTTTCGATCTTTTTCATCTTTTTGTTGCGCACGCCGGTTCATGTTTCTCTTTTGTTTTTCTGTTAATAAATATGTAGAGCCTTTGTTAGGCGCTGCACCGAGTAGTTTTCATTGTTGTGCTTTTTCTTCAAAAGACAAACGCGTTTGCCACTTGGCGCATGAAGTTGTTTCGCATACCTGGTACTCCACACACCTAGGTACCTCCCCTATCAGTACGTAGGTATCTCCCCTATCAGTAGGTACATAGGTACATAGGTACCTTTACGGTGTATGTACACTGTAATGAGTTGCTGCGGCCTGTCCCACTGCGCATATCGTGGTCGGTTTGTTGACATGTGCTGCGAGTACCTCCAGCAAGCGCGAAGTCGCGGTGTTGAGGGGGTGGCCAAGTTTGTAGGCCATCGTCAGATCACCAGCACTACAGAGCTGCGGCAGGGATTGACGTTTGGCAAGCAGCACAAGTTTCGTCTCACGGACCTGGCCCCCCTCAAGATCCCCGGCGGCGCATCTGCATCAAAGCCGTCGCAGTCTGTCAAGTCCAGTTTAGCATTCGAAAATATGACAATTTCGTCGACCGAGAGAGAAGCATCGAGTGGCGTCGCCGAGTCGGATCCGGATAGTTCTGGCAAGGAGCCGTGGGAGAACAGGCAATTCTCCTGCCATATAATCTCACCGTTCGGCCGTGTCATCAAAGACTTTAAAACGGTCAAGGAGCTGCTGGAATCCTTGAGAGATGCGATCAGAGCGCATCGATCTCTCTACGTCAAGGGTAATATCTTGCACCGTGACATATCTAGTCATAACATCATCATCACCGACCACACAAAGCCTGATACGGGTGGCTTCAAGGGCATCTTAATTGACCTTGACTTGGCGTGCATACCAGGGAGCGCGGCGAGTGGAGCCCGATACCTAACAGGCACAATACAATTTATGGCGGTGGAGGTACTGCAGAAGATCGATCATACATATCGCCACGACGTCGAGTCATTCTTTTACCTTTTGCTTTGGCTGTGCGGGCGCGAAGCTTGGGACCCGGTGAAAGAACTGGCTGTTAAAGGAGAAGTGAAGCGCAAGGTGACCTGTTTCGAATCGTGGCATACCGGCGGCCCTCTAGAAAACATTGCGATGGCCAAAAAAGGTCAGATGGCCAACCTAGACCTTCTAGGAGAATCGATCATGTGTGAGTTTCCAAAGGCCTTAGATGTCGTGAAGCCGCTTTGTGAGGAACTTTGGGAGATCATCTTCCCTCCAAAGGGTCGCGGGTTAAATTATGGGACTCCTTGGGGTGACAATCCAGATGAGCTTTACAATCCCGTAATCACCGCTTTTGACAAAGCTATCAGGGAGCTTCCCAAGGAGAAACCGCAGTCCGACTCCGCAGTCTGACTACTGGATGCGGCCGTGTGCGATCTTTCGGGCAGGATATCATATCATGATGGAACGGGCGTTGAAAGATGGACAGTTGTAACTAAGCATGCCTGGTCGTCGTCATAGAGATCTGTTCAAGATATGAATTTTTAATGTCTGCTTTCTCTACTTCGGTGACAGGATGCTCCCCTCGAAATGCTCTGATTCTGCCATGGACTTCGTCAACTGTGTTCAACCCAAAACTTCCATAACCAAGTACAGTAAGCGAGTCTTGCCATCGTCGACGCTGACTATGAATTCAGAATTCGATTCAGTGAAGTCACTGCGCTTGGAACTTCTGTTAGGGCCGGTGCCGGGAAGTCTCCTAGACTCCTTCTAGAGACTAGGGCACCGATACGACGAGTCCTAATAATACCAGGATATTCGTCCATTTTCGCCATCAATTCATGAAGCAAAGACGGGAAGTGTGCCAAGGTAAAATTGGTCGTGACTCATCATACATCGGATGTTCAGAATCCCTGGCCCCTGGGGACCGGACGAGCGAGCTGCGAAAGCACTTCACAACGATAAAGGTGACAGGCGAGTTGGTGGCGCGTGCTTAGACTGCGGACAATTCGGTGATGAACAACGAGGCGATCGACGTCAAAGCCGTTGGTCGAGGTCTGGCACTCAGGATGGCTCTGCTCTTCGGAGGAATGGATGGTGGGCTTGGGAGTTAAAACTCGGGTTTTAGTCGGAGCGGATGTCGATTCACGTTCCAACCTCACAATCTTGGTTTGAGGTAAAATTGAGCCAGCCACGGCGAGCTGGGAAGCAGGCAAAGACGCAAAGAAAATAAACACGAGAGTGAGAGCCTGACCTTCCATCGGTGGAAGTCGCAGCGTAGATACAGCGGCCGAAGCATCATCATTCATGCTTCCTTTTTGCTGTGAAATAAACACGGCCACGTCACAAAGTGAAACCTCAGAGATCTTCTTGTACCAGGCCTGACGACCATCCGTTGACCTAAGATATGACAGCCAATGGGATCATTGATGAAGAAGCTAGAGAGCGCGAGCAGAAGCACCTTGCGGCAAGATAGATCTCCGGCACTTCTTTCTACATCTTTCGGAATGTTTTGGCAGTAGGAAATAGCCTGTCTTTCATTGGCGTCAGCACGCATAGTCGACCTAATGGACCTATACGCTGCCTATGATTTGAATCGTGGAGGTCGCTCATTAAGGACGAATACATGGGGGTCGCATTGGTCGGCTGGGTAGATCTAGCGGTTGGAAATCAAGGCACATGTGACATGACGTCCTGTTTAGGAAAATATCTGCCATGGAACGGCCAAATTGAATAATTGTCGGTGAGCGGTGATGATGGGAAGCTCTTCATGTAGCATATTCTTAGAGTATGAACTGGCAAGACTTGGAAAGTCCGGAACAAGGGTGAAAACCGAAAGTGGGGTTAGTGCTTGAAGCCTGAAGGCCTTGATATCTGACCTCTAACATGCATGTGCGAGCCCGTTCTCTGACGAATCATTGCTCTCACGCGCCTCCATTCAATATCTGACCTCTTGACTATTCCGGTCCTCGCCGCTACTACAGCTGCCAATGATGCGTGCTTGTGCCAAACTCTTCCTCGTGCTCTCCAAAATCCCATGTCCCTGTTCCATCATGATTTATATCTCGGAAGGTCTCACACGACTGCATCCAGTTCTTTCGAATCTGATAAAAGCAGGCTGATAGCTTTGTCGAAAGCAGTGATTACGGGACCATAAAGCTCATCTGGATTGTCATCCCAAGGAGTCCCGTAGTTTAACCCGCGACCCTTTGGAGGGAAGATGATCTCCCAAAGTTCCTCACAAAGCGGCTTCACGACATCTAAGGCCTTTGGAAACTCACACATGATCGATTCTCCTAGAAGGTCTAGATTCGCCATCTGACCTTTTTTGGTTCCTGCAATACGTTCTAGAGTGCCGGTATGCCACGTCTGGAAACAGCTCACCTTGCGCTTCTTTTCTCCTTCAACAGCCAGGCCTTTTACCGGGTCCCAAGCTTCGCGCCCGCACATACAAAGCAAAACGTAGAAGAACGACTCGACGTCATGGCGGTACGTATGATCGATCTTCTGCAGTACCTCCGCCGCCATGAAAGGCAACGTCCCAACCGCGTGCAATGTCCCGTCTTGGTCGCTCTCTCGTGTGCAGGCCATGTCAAGGTCGATGAGCACACCCTTGAAGTCGTCGGCCGTGGCGGAACGCGTGATGATGATGTTGTGCGGAGAAATGTCGCGGTGTAAGATCTTACCCTCGAGGTAGAGAGATCGGTGCGCTCTGATCGCATCCCGCTCGCATTCCAGCAGTTCCTTGATGCTTCGGAAGTCGCTGATTTCACGGCCAGCAGGTGAGATGACAAGACAGGAAAATATCTTGTTCTCCCACAGCTTTGCGCCAGGTATGTCCAAACCCGGCTTAGCCTCGCCATTCGATGGGTCATCATTGCACCCATTTCCCAATTTGGACTCCTGATCAGCAGACGCCGGCTTCTTTGATCCAGAGGAACATGAGAAACTGTGCATGTCCGACAGGCTCTCGTCCTCGCTTGGGAGACAAAATCGATGAGCCTTTGGGAACTGCAGTCCCTCCCGCATCTCTGCAATGCTTGTGAACCGACGATGGGCCACGACCCTAACAACCCCCTCAACCCCCATTGTTTCCGCTAGTTTGAGTTGTTCGAACTCAAGCGGCGGCTTATCTAATGCCCACTGAAACTTGGCAATGTGGCCGTGTTGGGTCTCGTAGCACGTCGTCCCGCGAGACACAATGGCTCTGCGCCTGTTTATCGCTTTGTCCAGCCGGAGCCTCGTTTCTTTGCCGCTCGCATCATCCAACGTGATATGGCGATGCCCATCCTGTCGCTCAATGACCATATCCAGACCCAGCGCATCGTCATCCATCATAGTCTAGCCAACAAGAGCGCGCGCAAACTTGTCCGGCTCATCATGGATGTCGAAGGTGCCCGAGCTGTACGGGCCCGACCGATCAAAGACCCAGAGCTCCATCTTGGAAGCATATAAGGAGAAGGCGTGTACAAATCGGCGTGTCGGTTGGTCGGCAAAGACGCCTCGCACGTGGCGAGCAAGCCGGAGGAGATTCGTCTGCATCATGCTTTTGTCGTAAGCTTCCTTTTGAACTCCGACGACAAGAACGTGCTTGTACAAGAACGCATCCGTCGCTTTGGCGGTCGGCGTCCGCAGGAATAGGTTCATCTGTCCTTTTCGTTTCTTGACTTGGCTGGCGATGCCGGTGGTGTGGAACTTGTTTGGTGCATCGCCCAAGAAAGCCTCTTCCAGAGAGTGAAGCCAATCCCAAACAGGCTCATCGTCAGGATCAGTTGGGAAGTTTGTCCATTTCTTTCCGTCGTGTGCTGTCAAGATCCGCTCGAGCATTGTGTTCTGTTCTTGACGCCAGCTCTTGGGTCCAAAGAACTTGTCCCAAAAGCCTCCCACCTTCCGAAATGTGCACTTCTTGATCTGATGAAAAAGCACTTCTCTGACATTGTCGCGCCATTCGCTGTCGTCGCTTTCATGGCTTCTGTCACTGCCATCGCTGTCATCACTGTCGGCAGGGCGACGCGGCGGCTTGGACTCGATGGGTGTTCCTCTGAACGTTGAGGCGATTTCCGAAGGCGAAGGTGTTGAAGGGTTGATTTCAGCGACAAGTTTCAACACTGCCTCCCAAATGTGGATGTCGGAGACGTTTGCGACGACAGATTCGACAAGCGGCTGGAAAGTAGAGAGCTGAAATGAACCTCGCCGGAAACGTATTCGTATGGCAAAGAGCTCGAGGTACAAGTAATTCTTCCCATCCGGAGCGAGAAGAAGACCTGATGCGAGAGACAATGATATGACGTCCAGGAGCTCTGCGACGCCGGAGCGCCACGTGTGATCAGATGGATCAAAATTGCGTAACTTGGCCCGAGATTGATCAAGCGCGTCCTTCAATGGATGCTGCTCGATAATTGTGATCTGCTCGGAGGTGAGAGTCATGGGGATGCCCTGTTCTTTGCAGAAGGGAATGTTGCAGGGAAGGCCGATTCTGGGCGTGAGATGGGTATAAGCAGAAGTGCAGGCACAAGGCAACGAATGGATTGTACGAGAGAAAACAAACTGTCCAAGGCAAGAGGAAATGGGAAAGGGGTCTTCTAGTCAGAAACAAAATAAACGCTCAGCCCATCATGAACCTCCATGTCGATTGTCGAATGATGCCGATACAAGATTCACGCCAGATTCACGCGATTCACGCCAAATTCGCGAGTACCTTGCGCATGGTGATTTGACAAAACGCGACTGATCACGTGGTTGGCCTGGCGTGCCGCATAAGCACAACATTTGCATGGCTTTGACTTTCAGACGAGGAACGGCGCTTCGTCTGGATCTGGGAGTAAGTATGTAGATTGCAGTTGAGCCTTCGTCATTACGTCAAGGGAACGCCGAATAAGACGAATCGAGCCACAGGCATATATGTACGCATAGATACACCATCTTCGTCTCGCCATGCCTAAACCTTATCAACGACGTGACACAAAGAACGTTCGCCCCTGCTGCATGTTCCAAGAAGGCCAAAAAGACTTTCTGGGGGCCTTTCGAAGGGCATCCGAGAAAGAATTCACGACTTACGGGTTACCAAGGAAGACGCGAATGCAGTGGCCTGGCCACAGCCCTGAGGTCCAATTTTCAAGCAAGTCTCAGGAAGAAGAGAAGTGATGCTCCAAATCGGTCCCTGGAAATATGGGTCCCCACTTGCCAAAGACCGACCTTTGGGGTGAGATTTCCCTTTGACTGCTTCAACCTGACCTGCTTAATAATAAAACCGGCGGCAACTTTCCGCATGATGTGGTAGTACATACCGACAGCGCGTCCTCTGTGTAAACGAACTTGAAATTCTCGATAATTTTCTTCATCAAAGGCAAAGATTCTCGAGGTTGAGGCAACAGCTGAGCATGTGTATGGGAGGGCAATGACGCATTGCCTTGAACGACACATGCATTGAGGCCCCGAGCACCAGTGGCGAATCGATCTCAGAAACTTCAACTTGAAATCACGGCGTGACTGAACTTCCTGCCTCATCGCCCAACAACACATTTGCCCTTGCGCACTCATTCAGACGTGCAAAGCAGCGGGGACTCTCCCATCTCCGCGGCCTTATCTCGCCGTTATGGAGGAACACGACGACCAAGCTCATCGCCCGCCCGCTACCTTCAAGGGCCTCCTCCAACTCGATGCCTTCACATACCATTCTTCCCAGAGCACCTCATCCTCCTCCAGTCCTCGCCGCAATCCTGTTCGAGCGGCGTCAACTGTCCTCCCAGTCTTGAGGAGCGCTGCCTCCAAGAAACCGTCGACCTCTCGGCCTCAGAAGCATCCTGCACACTCAACCACCACCATCACCACCACAACCTCCTCCTCCCCCTCCTCACCCACCCCCAAAAAGAGAAAAACATCACGAAACCGCCCCCCCTCAGGCTACGCTCCTCCCTCTCAATACGCCCATCTCCCCCTCCTCCCCGACGCCCTCGCCCCCAACCTCCTCATCCTCTTCATAGGCCTCAACCCCGGCATATCCACCGCCCTAACCGGCCACGCCTACGCCCACCCAACGAATCTCTTCTGGAAACTCCTCCACACAAGCGGTATAACCCCCCGCCGCTGCCATGCCCACGAAGACGCCCACATGCCAGCCCTGTACCGCCTCGGCCTCACCAATATCGTCTCCCGCCCAACCCGGAATGGCTCCGAGCTGAGCAAGGCAGAAATGGACAATGGGGTGGCTATTCTGGAGGAGAAGGCGGCGCGGTGGCGACCAGAGTGCGTTTGTGTTGTGGGGAAGAGTATCTGGGAGAGTATATGGCGTGTGAGGCATGGGAAGGGGGTGAGGAGGCATGAGTTTCGGTATGGATGGCAGGATGAGGGGGAGAATATGGGGGTTGTTGAAGAGGGACAGGGTGAGGGACAGGAGAGGGAGCCATGGGGGGGAGCGAGGGTGTTTGTTGCGCCGAGTACGAGTGGGTTGGCGGCTACGTTGGCGCCGAAGGAGAAGGAGAGATTGTGGGGGGAGTTGGGGAGTTGGGTGAAGGGGAGGAGGGCGGCGGAGGGGAAGGGGGTGGAAGATGCGGAAGAATTGATGTCTTGAAAGATGAGGGAGGGCATCTTTCTTTGGAAAACGGAAAGATTCTTTCATGGAAAACTTGCTTGAGAGAGAATAGATGGTGTTGGGGTGGTTTTGGCAAAGAGCTGTATACTGAGCGTTGAGCATCTTGTTTTGTCGTCTGGAGAATTCTGATAATGGATAGATGGCGTTGGAAACTTCCTATCATAAGCATGCTATATTGGAACGTTGAGCATTTCCCCCCTATAAAAAACGAATGAAAAAGAACAAATGGATGGCGTTGATGATTTCCAGCACAGCGTATGGGCCATGGAATATTTATTTAACTTAGTAAAACACTCCTCCGCAACAAGTACACATGAACTGTTCCTTTGCAATGCTCCATCATCAGCGCACATCATATCCTGATTGCAGTCTCCAACGATTGAGATCACCCCTCCTTCACCTTCACCAAAAAATTCCTTTGCTGCACGGAAAAAAGCGAACCAGTCCTTTTGTCGACTCCATACGCCAGAAATTCTCACAACACCGAGATCACAGTCTAGATAAGGCGCATCAAGCCCATCCAGCTCGCCCCCCCTCTCTTTGTCCATCATTTCTTCTTCTCTTTGCTTTACACATTGCCCTACTTGCACCGCTTCTCAACAATATTGGCACCATTCTCCTCGTACTCCTGTCGCGAAATCCACATCTGGTGAAACGTCCCCAGACTCGCCAAGATGCTACCCCCTATCCAGGCGCCGTATCTTCTTTCGGTGGTCAGACCCGCGGAGTGAAGCTTGACCTTGAGGCCAGGGTACATGGCTGATAGTTCGCTGTTGAGACGATCGTTGAAGCCGTTGATCAAGCTAGTGCTGCCCGTGACAACCACATTCGCCAAAAGTGCGCCGCGGAGATCCACGTCCACGCCACTAATGGAAGCGCGGATGAGCTCGGGAATCGTCTGTGCCTTGGTGAGGCGGGCAGACTCAGCGATGGGGTACCCGGCCGTTTCGTCCCACATACCCTCGGTGACCTTGAAGCGCTGCTCGCGCCACATTTGGTTGTAGCCGTCTGGCATCTCGAACACGCGGCCCGGTTGCGTCTTGATGTAGTCTTCGATGCCGGGGAGACTGTATTTCCCGGGCCCTCGCCAGATCTCGACGACGGACTCTTTGAACTCTGTGAGAACTCGCTCGTCCTCGTATGCGCGGTACGACTCGTGGATTGGAAAGGGGAATTTTCGCAAGCGGGCTTGTGCGGGAGCCAGGGCGTCTACGGGCGTCTTGTTCTCGACCATAAAGGTAGGTGTCAGGGATACTCTGGGGTCTGAGGTCTCCCACATGCTGCGGATCTGCGATGACAGCCACAATCCGCCGGCGGGTGAGCGCTGAATCGATCGCTTCAGGATCAAGCCGTCGTGGATGGCCGTCACGGCCGTGTTCGCGCCGCCGACATCAACCACCAACGCGGTGGCCTTGCCGGCACCAAACGCTGCCAGCACGGGCGTGCGACTCAGCCAAAAGGCCGGGCAGCCCCAGTTCTCCATGACAACCTCAACGGCCTTTTCTCGGGATTTGACAGTGTTCCAGGGTGCCTCCGTCATCAAAAGCGGGTTCTCCTGCAAAGACTTCTCCTGTGCTTCTACATCTTCCATGGCAACATCCCCATCGACGTCGTGCTGCGTGACGTCGTCGTTGAGCCCATTCTGGGCAGGGTGCGTTGATTTCGGTTCCGGTTGCAGACGGTTGACGAGCATGTACTCCCACATCTTGGACGCGGCATCCCAGTTTTGTACAACACTATCTCGGTTCATGTAGTTGCGGACCTCGAAATCGGGGCGCGGAATGATGCAGTCTTGGCCAAATACGTCGCGTTGCGGTTCGCTGGTGATGTGGCCGTAGAAGGAGGATAGGATCGATTTGGGCACATCTTCGCCTGCAAAGCCTGCGCGCGTCTCGCAGTAGCCAGGGTCGAGCACCAGGGCAGAAACCTCATCTGCGCGGTGCAAACAATGTCAGTTCCTTCTTAGTTTCTTCTTGCAACTTCCAGAGAGCCAGCGGCCCCCGAGGGAGCTTCATCCGTCTTTGAAATCGTACCTCCGCCGTAGACGTCGGTGGGCTGTGCCGACGTGGGCAAGGGCTGTTGAGCCATGACTGATTCGACCCGTGGCTGTCGCAAGCAAGACAGGCAATGCAGGCGTTGGACTTATTGGCGATGCTGAGCACGACGCGACGCGGTGGAGTGGGTGGGTGGAAGGAGATGGTGATAGATGATTGTTGCGCGCGAGATCCGAGTTGGCTTCATTGTTCAATGCCGTTTCTAAAAGGACCCACCGTTGGAAGCTGTTCAGTGCTGCGTTACGCGTACCTCCTCTCACGTGATGGCGGGACGGCGTTCACGATAAAATCGCGTCGCCTGGGTTTCCCATTTGGCCGCCACTATGCCTCCTTTTCATTCTCTGGCTCATACATTTGGCCGATAGACTCTAGCCTGTATTTAACTACCACTTCATGATTGTATGCATATTCCAGCAATTTCCAAGATTCGTGCAATACTAAGCGTAATTTTGCCAGAACGCCCTCGCAATCTCATCACGAAGGTGCTTCCCAGTCTTTTCGCCAACATTCTCATCAGCTTGCGCCAATGAATCCTTCCGCATCAACTTCTCAAAAGGTGAGAGAGCTTCTTCTCTCTGTTGAATGTAATCCTTCGGTTCAAGCCCATCCATTATCATGAAGTTGTGGAGTTCAGTAGCCACAAAATCAAAACGTCTTTGGTCCGTTAAACTGTACTCTGGAGGGCATGTTCTCAGGATTCCCCAGCGCCTTGTCATCATGTCGAACACCTTTTCCACGATGACCTGAAGTCCACGATGTTTTGGCCAATACACAAGCACGAAAGAGAAATTGCATCGTGATCTTTACTGCACATATCTAGAGAGCTCTGTATCCTTCGCTGCGAATATTTGGTAGAAGCATAGGCATACTTGCGGCTCTTTGCTACCCGCGCCACGTGGCTATTGGAGAATACCATACAAAAGAGATGGCGCAGCCAACTCGCCGCTTTCTTGTGCTTCAACCCCCATCCTTCAGAGCATCACCTGACACGACCTAACACGAGCGAAGTCGTGCGTGTCTGTGCGAAGAAGAGGCTCTCACCGCCCATTCCGAGAAACAAAGCACTTCGCGATAGAAGACTTTCGCCATGAAACCCCTGCGTCGGCCTACGATGGCGGCGCGACGTCTCATTTATCTTGAGCTCAGAGCTTGGCCATGCTGCTAACCCAGCCAACCGAAGGCTTTGAATGTGCCTCTCCCCGTTCACACAAATATTTCCATTAGCATGAGAATGAAGCTTGTCGGAAGTAAGATATGTATTGTGTAACACAAGACGCGTTCGCCTGGGGTTTGAAGCACTCCTGTACATTTGGCCGATACCTTTCAGCATGTATTGAGCTGCCACTTGATCAAATTCCATCATGCACCTGAATCGCCATTTTCTAACCATCAAAATGATGTCCGGATTACAAAGTTCGCCCAATGATCAGCGCAATTATTCCATAATTCCTGCGCAATCTCATCACGAAGGTCCTCGGCAGTCCTTTCGCCGACCACCTCATCGGCCATCGTCAAAGAATCGGTGCGGATAAACTTCTCATACGCTGACAAAGCCTCTTCTTCCCGTTCAATGTAATCGTCCGGTTCAAGACCGTCCATCAGGATGAAGTTGTGAAGTCCTGTAGCCGCAAGAACAATACGTGATTGGTCCAAAATATTGTACTCTGGAGCACTGGAACTGAGAATTTCCCACCGCTTTTTCATCATGCTGATAGCCTTTTCAACTGTGAACTGAATGGAGGAATGTGTGACATTATATACCTCCTCAGGAGTATCCGGTAGCAGGCCCAACTTGGCATAGTCCTGTATATGATAACGGGTCTTTGCGTACGGGCACAGGACGCCCCGACGAGAATTACCAAAGCCAGTACCAGCGATGAAAAAACGGCCCTCTGGAACCACAAAGTCCTTCGTACTGGCTATCCGCATAAGTGTTGCATTGTCAACAGAGCCCTCGGCGCCCGCTAACACGTATACGAAGCGTCCACCAAAGGTAACGGCCGCAAATACTTTCTGAGAAATGCCTCCATTTCGCGACCGAAACCGGCTTTGTTGGTCCAGAGGCACATGTGCCGCGATATGCATGCTGTCAATCGCGCCGATGCATCCATTGAAGGCAAAGTACTTCTCGTCGGTGTTGATTTTGTCAGAGACGTACACATCTCCCGGTAATTGAACGAAGGCATTATGCAACGTTTCCATGTGGGTGAGGACGTCAAGAAATATACGGCCCACAGATGATTGGCTCATTCGAAATTGATGTGCCGTACTGCGTTGATTCTCGCCAAAACCCATGATGTACAAGAAGACCATCACCCTCTGCTCACAAGTCCGGTGTTGATTGTCCTCGAAGGTTGTATTGACGCGTAGCCACCTTACAAGGCGGTGAAACTGAATCTTTGTGACTCGCAAGACCTGCTTGAAGACAAGGAAGTTTGAGTCATCGTCAAGCCGCATGACCCGAGAAACAGCACAAGCATACCTCGTACGCGGAGCGAATTCACGAGGCCTGGGAGGTGGCAAAAAGGAACATAATGAGGGCCCAGGCACGACAAGCCGAGTGGGCAAATCGAAAGAGGCGGGATGTGGATTTCGACGTCGGCGACTCGGTATATGGGCGCCGAAAATGGACGAAAATTGGTGAGAGCCGGAGTTTTCGCACCTATTGTTTTGGTCTTCGACTAAGGTCAAAGTCCTCGGCTTGTGTCACCCACTAGATATATCTCATGGGTGTCCTTTTCAGAAGGTTACACCCGCGAGTAGTCGATATTCCAGAATAGATAGCGCTCAAGCCTCATCTCTGTTTTCGTGCTGTGACATAACATTATCCATAGGGTAGTATCATGTGTTCTGTCCACCGAACGTCAGCGAACACTCAATATCCCATTAACGGGAGGTCGTGGCCCGTCTGTCCACTCTCAGAACTCGGTGTATCGGAGGTGGGCGGACTGACCGAACATATTGGCATTTAGTGTATCTGATCTCATGTGCCTGGACTCGACGAGCTGTAGAGCGCTTCCCTGTTTATGCTGGCACCTCGGGCATACCATCATGACTATGACGACATTCACGGCAGGGGCGCATGAGCGTGGCAATGAAGCAAGGAAGTGCAAGAACATGCGAGAACGCATGGCTCCCGGGCTACGCCGGTTGAGACGGTACGCACAGGTTACAGGTTGAGCCTTGGGCGGGCGGATCGACTCTCTGTACTGATTCCTGAATCACTGATGAACGTGGCAAAACAGGGCAAAACGTGGTGGGAACAAGAGGTGACATGCTCAATCATTCGCCTGAAACGTCGAACCAAGTTCGAAAACCATGATTGATAAGATTCTGGAAGGTTAGAAAAACTATTGTGTGCGCATGCTGAAATCATTCCGCTGTGCAACTCATGAAAGATAAAGAAAGGACCGCTGCAACATAAATGCAACGCACATCCATCCAACGCCCGCATAAATGCCACAAGCGTAACGTAATAGAAAAACTGGAATAATGGCCGGCAACGCAATGAGGTAGTAATGGTCTAAAGCATGAAGAAGAAAAGCAGTAGAAGAAACATCTCTTTCAAGTATCGCGGTGGAAAGTCGACGGCCAAAGCAATGCCCTCTTCCACGTGGCCTTCTTAAGGAAACGTGGCCCTCAACGTGTAGAGTAATGTGCCGGTCGGTGACATTATCAGCTAAGGAAGCATCTGCTTCCGTAGCCTACGTTGCAGGTAATGACGAGCAGCCTGCGCCGAGACGCTCAGCACAATAACGACCTGCAGCCCTACGAGGCCGAACCAGATGAGATTCAAGACCCTGTCCTCATCATAACGAAGGCGGGTGTTCGGGAAGAGAGTCATTGCCTCTTTCTGATTATTGTTTTGTACGCTGATTTGGTTTCGGAGCAGAAAAAACGGTTGCGAGTGCTAATTCGATTGCGCGAGCGGTGGGTGAAGTCCCCGAGAAGAACAAGTTTGGAAATAGATGCTTCGCTTGCGTGCTAAAGCCACGTTTCGTCCTACGACAACGAGATGCGCATGTAGTTCTGGTGAAGAAGAGAACAAGAACACGGACCTATACATGAAGTATCTTTAGAAACATGCAATCATTTTGACCTGGGCACTATTCCGTGCGGCAGGATACCTCATATCGTCACAAAATGAAGAACATCAGACCGCCTCTTCTTACCTCAGCTCGTGAATATGTTTCCCCTCTCTCTCAGCGTCAAGGGCGGTCAGTCCACAGACGGCTCACGAGAGAAAGCGAACTCCCCGCTATGGAAGGTGGAAAAGAGGAAGAAACGAAACAAAAGCAACGACTGTTGCCATCGACAAGCAAGGACGACGTCGCAGGTGGCGGGGAAAGGAGGCTACAGTCCTACACTGTACAGTCCTGGGAAATTGCAAGAACGTCGACTAAAATTAAACAATAGTGTGTCTTGGAAAGTTTCTGGCTCGCGAGAAGAACAGAACAGAGGCTTAGTTTGATGGTTGAGAAGAGAATCGACTTCTATTCGCAGTGAGTGGTGGACATTTGCGTTGGGAGAACAGACGAGATGCGGTGATTGCCGACGACGTTGTGGAAATGGAATCGATCATGGATTCATGTCTGGTTCGCGCGACCACACAGACCCGTTCATTCAAGGTTTCTGCTCCAGCGGTAGGTCGACGTCCGTTAGCTTCCCCTTGTTCTGTGGGGTACCCTACAGCCGTTTCGACAAACGCCAGAGCCGTGCGTCGGACCGGGCGGTGAGTGGGTCAAGGATCAGCTAGGTACTTCGATCTGATTCGTCAGTAAATGACACTTTGCGCCGTGTAGGTACATTCAACTCCGGTGCACGCATGCACTTCCATCAGCCTCATCCATCAGCCTCATGCGTGGAATTGAATCTTGATGGTGATGGTGGCATGACCGTTGTTGCCACGTGTCCAACTTCGGGAGTATCTTTTTAGCGGTCCTCAAAAAGAAAGAGCCAGCTCGGGAATATCCTCGTAAGCTCGACGATAAGCAAGCAGCTATGTACAAGACTTTGCAAGGCGACAGGAGACTAGGTATGTAGGTAGAAGTTGTAGGTAGACTGCAATCTGTGTCACCGCTCCGTCATTCTATCATCCAACGGCCCAAGGGTAGTTCCACGGTCACAACCACGCGCTACCACGGCGCGGTTTGACTGGTGGATTGAGCGGGGCTTCGAGTTGTATTCTGCTCTTGAGTTTTGGGCGCCTCAAGATGACTCTGGCGACTCCGTGTCCAACTGCGATTGAATTAGGTACAAGGTCTACTCGGTATTTGAATCATGGACCGGTGTACAGAGTACAGAGCACGGAGTAGTCATATTAAAATCTACGTTTGATATCAATCATTAAACTTTGCGACGGATGGGACGCGGCACATATTGCGTGGTGGCGAGGCGGTGGACTTGCCGGCAAGCTGGGATGCGGTGAAGGCTTCGTCGTGAATATCGAAATATGTAAAGTCCTTCCTTCGCATTGCATTTGATCTGGTTTGCGGATACGGCTGGGGGACGGAGTTGCTGGCTAGACATGGGGAGGTGCAAGCAGGGTTCAAAGCCGGTCGCTAGCTGGGTACCTAACACATTGTACATATCAAGGCGGTCAGTCGTCAACAAGTTGTCAACTGGATCGTTGGGCCGTGGCTGTGTAACCATGTGGCTGTGTGGCTATGTACTGTTGGCCATGTGGCTGTGTGGTTGCTTGCGTCAGACTATAGGTATTTCACATGCTTTCGTCTGCACTTCTGCAAATAATTTCTTGCTGCAAGCTTCAGATCAAGACATGATGTCATGTGTCGTTTTCTCCGCGTTGACAGGCTTCTTGTGACGATGCGGGCCGTCACCACGCCAAACAGGCTGTCTGCTCAGCCACTCACACCCCCGCGCCGCTGCCTCGGTGACGTTGTCCTTTTGCCAGTTCAGTGTTGCCCCGCTGTCACCTCTTGGATGTTGGGAGATTGTCTTCCCTTTTATATCGCCAGTCTGCTTCCAACTTCCATTAATTAAGCAACACAGCTTTCAACTTCTGAGCAAAACAGTCATTCAACCAATTCACTCTACATTCCAACCATATCACTCTACAGAAATAGCTGCGCCCTCGCATCCGATTTCACCGCAAGCACTTCTTCTGCGTCACAAGCCTCCAACAATGGCTACCAACGCAACCGTCCACGTCAAGAACATCGCTTCGGCGACGAGCGATGATGAGGTCAAGAACTTCTTCAGCTTCTGGTACGTATTAGCCCCTGAACTTGCTAGCTATAGATAACGAAGATCATTCCGGTACATCATATTCATAGCAATAACACTAAATGCCTTCCCAGCGGCAAAATCGCCGACTTCAAGCTCACACCTGACGGAAACACCAAATCGGCAGATGTCACCTTTGAGAAGGAGACGGCCATGAAGACTGCTCTTCTCTTGAACAACACCCAGTTGGGACCCAACCACATCACTGTCACCAGTGCGAACGGTAGCAGCGACGACGACGCAAGCCAATACGCCAAGAATGACGAGCGCGACTCCGACGCCATTACGCAGGAAGAGAAACCGCGTGCCCGCATCTTGGCCGAATACCTTGCTCACGGCTACGTTGTGGGCGATGCCGCCATTAAGCGCGCCATCGAGCTCGACACCAAGCACAACGTCTCGAACCGCTTCCTCACCACCATTCAGAACTTGGACCAGAAGTACCATGCCACCGATCGCGCCAAGGCGGCTGACGAGAGCTACGGCATCACCCAGCGTGCGAACTCATTTCTCACAGGCATCAACTCATACTTTGAAAAGGCGACCAATCACCCCACCGGCAAGAAGATTGTCAAGTTCTACACGGATAGCTCGCGCCAGGTCCAAGATATTCATGCCGAGGCTCGCCGTCTGGCCGACTTGAAAGAGCAGGAGCATGGCGGCAGCGCCTACAAGGCTTCCGGACTAGAGAGAGTCTTTGGAAAGGAAGGTACTAAGGAAGGTGTCAAGGAAGGTACCAAGGAGACGACGGAGAAGGCATCTACCACGACTGCAGCGGGTTCCACGCCCAGCTCTGGCGCTCACGTTGTCTCTGGATCAGGCACCACTTCCGGCGGTGTTGGCGTCGGCACAACTGCCGGTGCTGATGCCGGCGCCGGTGGTGGCGCTACTGGAAGCAATCCTGCCGTTACCGCTTAGAAATAAATCATCGCTTTAGACGGCATCTAACAATAAGGCCTCAGAATTGCTTGAAACTCGTTTTTGGAGGAAAAATACCTTAGGTTCGTGTGCATAATGACGAATATTTGCTGATTTTTTGTCTTCATGACCACGCACAGGTCTGGTTGGGCGATGGATGGGCTTCACGGACTCATGTTGACGAGGCTTCTCTAAAGAGAGAAATGAATGCACTCATGTAGTATGTACGATACGAGCGAAAGCGATTTGCTCAGCCAGAGAGAGCCTGTATGCAGTAGTGTATGCAGTGATAGCAATATACTCCGTAATGACCACCCCTTCATACCGACATCTATATTTGTACACTCATCCATCGCGTGCATTCCATTCATTTCGACATTCAACTAAAACATCATTTTGCCATCTGCCCCCTTTGATTTATTCGACTTCGAAGCTTTTCTCTGCCACAATGTCCTACCTCTCCATACATCAAGGCATTTCCCATCATTTCTGTACCTGTGCACCAACGCTATTTCCATCCCCCTTGGCCACCTTCTTCTTCGCCTCCTCGTCCAGTGGACCCTTTGGATTCGATTCAAGACCCTATCGAAGCCGCGCCCGAGCCTATTAGCTATTGCCCCCTCAGTTTGCAGGCAGCAAGGTCCTGCGAAAGGACCCTTAGAAGGGACAAGGAACAGGCTTAATTAAAGTATGTACATGTGTACTTAGCATACCTTGAGGTCGGCCTCGTTCTTTTCACCCTTGTTGCCTGTCTTGGAGGTGCCGAATCCATCGCCTCCGGCAGGGGTCTCGTGGAGCTGCTTGCCGCTTTGGCGCTCGGGAGGGGGTGATTCAGCCATGACTGGGGTTTTGTCTTGTTGTGTGATGTGTGTATTATGTTTAACGTGTGAGGTTCCTCGTGCAAGAATTCTTGTTAGATGGATATGATGATAGAAATAAAGCTTTGAGAGAGCGACATAACTTGGCCGGGTTCCTACTCCGTATGTATGTGTTGAGACTCGAGAGCGGCAGGCCCGTTTCGCCGTTCCATGCCGTCATTCAGTGGAACCTGTCTGGACCGGGATTCCGGGTTCGGGTCCGGGTTCCCCATTCTTTTAGACGTCAAGATGACGACGTTGCTGGTTGATGAGCTCTAAGGTGTTTGGGTGGGGAAGGATCGAAGACCTCAGAGGCTCAGACTGCTGAGGTTGCTTGTTGCTCTAATAAAAGGCAGCGACGCGCCGACGACGCATCACTGATCAGATCAAAGATAGTACCTGGAAAGAGGTATCTACCTACTACTCCGTACCCCGTAGAGTCTAGAGGAGTTTAGTTTAGCCAACCCTTCCGTCTCAAATTCTCTCGACATCCGAGGTATCCTTCGCTGATTACCTATCATATCCCTCGCCTTCCTCTGAATCAGCATCTCACACGATTACCAATAAGGTCCTCGCGTTGGTTTGCTCTGTCTCATCATGTGAGCTTGTCTGTTTGCTCTCCCAGCTGCGCGAATCTGCGATATGTACATAGGTACCTACTCTGTACATACTTGTACATACCTACATACCTACCTAGGTATGTACCTACCTGTACCTAAGTACCTATCATTTACGGAGTACATACCTATATACATATGTCTCCGTACATATGAAATTCTGGCAGGCCGGTTGCTCCCCTGGCCAATTACTGCCCGCAGGACCCCTGCCTGGCAGTGCCCCCAACAGCCTACAGCCCCCTTTCCTGAAAGGGCTGTCGGAAGGCTGCTAGAGCGCTGCTAGAGGACTGCTTGTAGATCCTTTCCGCAGCACGCGTGAATCTCAACTCGATTCCTTCATCACCAGTGTTCACAGTTCACCACATTCTTCAGCCGCCATGTTGCGTCGACCCTCTTCCCAGCAGATGCCTCCCTCACCGCTCCCGGTCGCTTCGACGCCTTCGCCGTCGTCAATTAATATTCTTCCGTCGAACCAGAGTGCCATCAACCAGCCCCATGCTCAGGGGCGTCACAGTCGTAGTGCGAGCGTGACATACTCTCATGTGCCTTCCTCTGCCGCTTCGCCCCGGATCGCTGCCGGCCAGCCGAAGCAGTCCCAACCTCCTCTGTCTTCATCAGGGGACCTCTCCGTTGGCTCTGGGCCTGGTCCCTTACGGCATCCGCGCCAGCTGACGGCAGCTGAGCTGCACATGGAGCTGGAGAAGGAACAGGAGGCTGTGGTATGTGAAAACAGATCTTCTGATCTTCACGCAAGACTGACTGTGTTTGGGGTCTAGGTGAATCGATTGACTCGTGAACTCTCTCTTCTCCGAGCGGCTCAAAACGCGTCGGTTGTCTCCAATGCTTCGTCCGCGTCAGCCTCGGCTTCTGCTCACGACCCCATTACTGAAACGTCCCTCCTCTCCGGAGCCGGGTTCACGATCCCCACGTCGCGAAGACACCACCGCAATTCATCTTCGGCGTCACAAAACCACATTCAGCAGGCTGCGTCATCGTATGAAATGCGGTATTCCCTTCCGCGTTCGGCCCAGTCACTTTCGCTGTCTCGACAAAGCTCTCGCTCACGAATCAGCCGTACCAACTCGCCAGGTCCACAGCAGAGCACCTTGGATCCTTCTAGTTATTTCCACAGTCAGCGTATCCCTCACGCTTCGTCCGTTTCCATGAACTCGGTGGCGGCCAACCCCGGGAGCCTCAGCCATGGTGATCAGATGAGCCCTGGTCTCATGTCGACTACTTCCAAGTATGAGGAGACCGCCATGTGGAGAAATGAACTTGACTCTGCTAAGAAGGAGAACGAGATGCTCAAGCAACGCATCAGAGAGCTTGAACGAATCGTCCGCAGCAGACGAGAACGTGACATGAGCCGGACAAGAAGCGACAGCGGGAGTACCACGGCGAGCACGAATGCAGCCCCCTCTGGTGGAGTGAGCATTGCAGGTCCTCGTGATCATTCCGTCATACCCCAGCAGCCAGATCGACAAAGCCTCACGAGTGCGTCGGGTGCCGTTGCCGTCGGGGTGCCTGACGACGAAGTCAAGGTCGGAGAGAGCGCTGCAAGTGCTGGCGTAGCAGGTAAGCCACCTCAGCCGTAGCCTAGCTGGCTTGTCAAACACGAGCGCGGAAACCGGAAAATAAGGCTGCGGCAAGCGTTGCGTGACGTTGGAAAGTGAATTTGCACCACGATGAGGAATTGGCGTTCAAGGGAGGGAGCGAGCGATTAGTCTACCGTAGGGCTATGTGCTTCTATTGCTTTATTTGTCTTTCACTTCTACTTCTAACCTATATTTACTTTCCGCTCTCTGACCTGTCAAGCTATTGAAGGATGCAGGCCATCAGTCCATGCCGCCGCTCTGTTCGGTCTTGCATGATCAGGTTACAGTCTATTGTGTTCACCATCGGGCTACTCATTACCAAGAAACACGCGTCAAATCGTCACTTTACCTGCCATGTTTCATCAGTTGATTCCTAATTTTTGTGACTCGCGGCTCAGTCGTGGAAACCATTCGGAAGATTCTGGAGGTCAACCCCTGAGCTTGGTTGCCCGCGGCTCACACGGAGAGTCATTTAGCAGCCGAAGTCGTTTTCATCTCGATATTACTAATAATCGGTGGTATGCGATATCTCCGGTTCCTTCCTACTCCTTTTAGTTGAAACTTGAGGGTCATCGTGTCGAAGACCCTTTTCGTTGAGAAGATGCCCAGGAATTGTAGCCCATGTAACTTGATCCCACCCCCTGTAGCCCCCTGTAGCGCACTTCCCTGTTATTGTGCCTAGCAGATACGGAGTACATACATACCCCGAGGAGGAAAACGCCACGAAAGTCAAAGGCGGTGAGCAGCTTCACCCTGAAAACCCTTCCACCTTTCCCTCCTTTCCACCACCATCTCCCTCTTTTCCCTTTTACCCTTCCTCCCAAGCTCCAGAAACCAGTGCCTCTAACATGGCTTCTACGGTCTACCACACCACTCGAAATGAGGGCACGCATTAGGTGCCATGCTCTTAAACCACTTCCTCGCTTCGTCAACGACCAGGTCACGTTTGGCGACGTCATATACTGTCCAATGTGACACTTGCCGTGCCAAATATTCTACTCGACGTGGCAAACATACTCCCCAACGTTACGCCTGCAATGGCGACGAGATGACAATTCGTGAGGCCTGTTACGCGCTATGTGATACTTACAACTACTTGATATATAGCCATCGTCATCGGCTCCAGATACGCCCACCGTTCAGGCGACGAAGCGCCCTATCGACAATGTACAATCGCCTCCAGCAGCGCGTATGCCGTCGAGGCACTTGACCGGACATCCTCACGCCGAGTTTGTCGCCGGCAGGTCAATTCAATGCACCCCGACGAAGAGATTGTGCTTGGCGACCCTAGCATTTATGGGGTAGAGGCATCGTCACAAAAAGATTCCACCCTCGCCGGGTGTGCGAGATCCACGAAGACGCGTGTTGAGGACCTTTCAATCTGCAGCAGATGGGCGATCAATGCCGTAATACTCACGGTTCAAGAACTCCGTGATGTCATCGACTCCGACGGTACTGAGTCCAAAGCGCTCATCAATCGTATCATCTGCTTCTCATCTAGCATAACTAGCACATAAATCTTCTGGACTGCCCCAGTGCGGCTCTGATTCTGACGACGTATTTGGAGATGACGCAGACGTCGAACGGTCAACTTCCGCCCAGTCAACTGGATCCATTGCGCCCTCTACCCGCTTGCCTAACGTTCGGACCATGGCATCGAGCTGGCGGCGCTTGGCAGTCCAATAGGCGCGTGTGTCAGTTGTGCAAGATGAGAAGCAGATGATACGATTGATGAGCGCTTTGGACTCAGTACCGTCGGAGTTGATGGTATCACGAAATTCTTGAACCGTGAGTGTTACGGCATTGTCCTTGATGTCCTTGATGATTCGATTCGCAGCCTGGGTGCACCGTGTGCAGCAACATGTGGAAACACGCTTAATGCTACATAGGGTGGCGGGCAAAGCGCCCACGAGATCGCACGTAGGGTTTAAATTCGACCCTCCGCTGCCGAGACGTTTCGATTCGATAGTTACACCGGCCTGGCATACCTTGATGACCAGCCAGACCGTGCGATTGTCAATCCCATCTTTCGTCGGAAGCGTCAGTACACATTGAAGGGCCAGTTCTGCGTACGCCATCATGGTCGACAAGTCGCAAAGCACGACACTCGATCGCGCTGTTGTCGACATCTCTTGCCTTGACTTCACACCTGGGCTGTCTTATGTGGATGCTCGCGCGTCAAGACGCTAGGCGGGATCATGTTCGATGCTCTTTTCGATCATGAGTTCATTCATGAGTTCATTTATGGCCAGGCCACACCCGCGAGGGATGCCCGTGGGATTGATGCCGGGATTATCATCTGCCGGCGGACGCAGATGAGGTCGATTAGTTGGAAGTCTCTGAGTCTGGCATGGATGCATCGTGGGTGGCTTCATCTGGAAGTGCAGCTGAGACTCGTGACACAGTACGCTGCAGCATATTTGAGTATTGGCAGTATTGGGAGCGCTTTGGCTTAATGGCTATGTAAGTATATATACGATGGGTGTGGAAGAGGCCTGTTTCAGGCGGTGGGTATAGTTCGTCGAATTACGCTCCGGCCGGGCTACCGTGCACTTCCAGCATCTATGTATGTACTCTATAGACCTTGAACGCAGCACTCACATGGTTTCTGTCCACGGCGTTGGTCCCCCCCCCCCCCCCCCCCCCCCCCCCCCCGAAGAAACGATTGCGATGGGCGAAGGAAGTGGTATAAACTATCGTCGCGAGCCTGATACAGCTTGGGCGGATCGGTATCCAATGCACTCGAAAAGCTGGCGGGCGGCTGTCGTCGTCGACTAGAGAATTCCTGGTCAGCCATTACTGAGTCGGGATCCGATGGCAATTTCCTGGTGTATTGTTCTAAAGAAGTCCGCGAGTAGATCTGCAAGTGCTGCTCGTCATGACGCCCCGAGGGGCCGAGGCGACCACAGCGGCACCGGTCCTTTGACTCCTGTCTATTCGCGTTCTTGGCACACCATTACATAACTCGTCCTCACGATGCAATCGCAGCAAGTGTAAGTGTGGCAGAACTCATGCTAGGTATTTCTCCAACAACCAACAACACCCATGCCACAGGATTGGCAGTCCCATCGTTCGATCCGCTGGGTTAAACTCGCATCTGCCGGTCCCGAAGTGGCATGTTCGTGTCTCCGCTTCGCAGCCGATGGACCCACTCGCTCCTCTGTCAGCCAGTGTCAGGTCACAGGTGCCATTGAGTTGTCGCCATCTGCATTCGTCATAGGCGAGGTCAGCTCATTCAGTATGACCCAAGAATGTCGCAAGTTGCAACATTGAACAGAGAAGAGAGTCTAGGCAGAGCTTCACAATGCAATTTCTTGCGAGAAACGGTCACCAAGAAAAGCAGCAGCGAAAATGAAGATTCCATGTGCGACTGTATCGACGGCAGCGAACAGTCCCTAGAGCAGTGCTTTCGCCGTCGCGGTCTCCCGAGTCCCGAGCCTCGGAGTCATGAACGATGAGTCAATGACAGCAGACAGCTCCTACAGAAACGGCGTCAATTGAGCACCAATGAATGCGCGCAATCAAAGTCCTTTGACGATGACGAGCTTCCGGCACTGTGCGGATTCTAGCTGAGCTACATAGTTCAATCGGCGACTTGTGTGAAAAGCTGGCGTTGTTGGAGCAAGCCGATAAGAGAAGCAGGGCGTTGCAGGGGGCGGGTCAGTCGATCCCGCGTCACAACCGGGTTTCCCTCGACAGTGGTCATGCCACACTCGCCTCACCCGGCATGCCACACCAGATTCGCTCTTTCCTTGTTGTCTCCAGCCACCCGTTTCACCACCATCGAACCCCTTCTTTGCTTCCTGCCAGGCTTTCGCTCGACGATGCAGCAAGGCGACAGATGGATGCGAAAGCTTCTTGATGTGTTATAACTTATCAATGATCATTGCCGCAAAGGTAAGCAGCAGCTACAGGTGAGGGGCCAGCGCCAACGAACGTGGGTCAGGACTCGACGGCAGACAGGCTTCCCCGGATTTTACCCCAGAGGATCGCGTTTATTAGCGGATACAGCTGTGGCGCTAAGCTACAACGGGAATGCCTAAAGCGCTTTGGCCGCTGAGAGCTGCGGTGTTGAAGCTGCGGTGCCCACAGTGTCTAGGTACGTACCTAATCTATCTATCGACTGATGCTATTGCATTTTCCTGCCACGAAGACTCTGGCCATTGAACAGTTTGGTAGGACACATGGGACACAGACGCAAAGAACACATAAAACACGTCTGGACACATGCCGTATTGGCACCAGCGAACTGCTCTGAGCGGCACGGGAAACGGTGCATTCATGCCTGGCCGGCTCACAAGGAATGTTGATGGCCACGATCCAAGCCACAGTACAACGATGGCTCCGTGTCCACACTGTATGCGAGCTCGTCCTGGGCGATATGTGGGAATCCCGAGATCCCGTGCCAACCACAATCACTGCCTCTCGTCACGCGACCGGCCGAGGCAATGTTCCGTGCAATGTCCCAATACCTCTTCTTGGCTCGTGTACTCAACGACACGCATAGTACCGAGAACATTACCCCGCCCGGTTCGACAAAGTCAAAGCAACATGAGAGGGGCTAGATGGAACAGCTGGTTCGTCTTGAGACTTGAGCACAAGACTGCCGAGAACAAATAGCTATCCCCTCCTGTTCCCCCTTCCCCTCTCTTCCCCGTCTCTTCCTCTTCTGCTCTTTCTTCCTACACGCTTGATTCTCTGTAGACCGCCTTGAACCACGTTTGAATCTACCAATACACTGCACATACAAGCAAAGGTTCGTGAAGTTAAACAACCCGCTCGCTCTTAAAAGTCAAGTAGCTATAGCCTATGTGTATCCCGCCACGTCCCGTTGTACTCGGACTAACCGGACTTGTCAGTCCTCGATTGCCCATCTAGACAATCTAGTAACTGCATTTGAACACAACTATCAACAAACCCTGATCATCCGCAACTCAACACAAAGCATCATGTCAGAGCCGCTCACCAAGGTCGACTCCGCCGTCCAAGGCTTGTCATCGTCTCCGCCCAAGGAAAAGGGCCATCGGAGACAAAGCTCCAGTGCTCCTGGAGTTATGAACGTCACTGACCTCGGTAACTTCTTTTACACAGTTTGCCATCTCTTTCTTGCTTCGACACCTGATGGCTTCTCAGCAATGTAGCAGGGCCAATTGCTAACGGCACCCCGCCCCACAGAGAAGCAAGGAATCGAGCTGCAGATCGCTATTGAGACTCAAAAAACGGGCTGGTAAGAAATCTCGAGGCTACACGTGCGCCAATGTCGTCCAGTCTTGTAGACGTTACTGACGCAAATACAGGAAAATCAACAAAAGCTCAGCAACAGTAGAAGACCCTGCTATTCTGAAGCTGCCATTGACAAGTCCTCCCGTTAAAAAGATTGACCTGCATTTCCCATTGGGTAAAGAAGTCACGGCCCGTAATCTAAAAGGCGTCACGATTAAGGACGCCCTGGATGCCATCCACAAGGCATATAAGAAGCGTGTACGTAAAGAATTCCACGTGTTCTTCTTATGGGCCTCTTTTCAAGTCTCTCTGGAACTCTCATAGTTGAATAAGTATGCTGACGCCTGATAGGCCGATGACGAACTCGACAAGCCTTATTTGGCTGGCTTTGAATGGGACAAGGACGAGTCATGGACACGGTTGGTCGTCCACCTGCAATCAACACCCAGCGCGACCGGTTTCAGTGGCAGCAAGAAGAAGAAGAGCAAGAAGGAAGACGACTAAACCATTGGCCCGGTCGAGTGAAGCGATTGCAGAATGCATCTCTTTGCTCTCATGTCTCATGAGTCATGTCTCACGTCGCCGATTACGGAGCATGGCACGGAAGGAAGTCGGAGGGTGGGCGTTTGCGCCCACCACGTTGCGTTATCTATGTAATCTAGTCTTGAGTTATCGAGGGTACATACCTACATGACGAAACTATTTATCTGCTATACATGCATATCAAGATGGTATGCTCGTTTCCCACGCGATAGCCTTGCAACTGGCAAGCGTCTCCTCACTCCCACCAGATGGCACAGGGTGGCAGAGTCCAGACAGGTAGGTGGGCAGTGCCACTAGGAAAGTAGGAAGTAGTGGAGCGATTCACTTATTAGCTCTTATCGTCAACGGCAACAACGGGGTCGGCTACTCTCGGCCACCGGGCCGACGCCACGCGCCTCGTTCCCCACCGCGGAACTGCTGCGAAGGCCGCCCAGAAACACACTCTGACATTTGTAATACCTACTGCACGACAGCAAATGAACCGAGCTCGTCGACTATTATTAAAGATGCGTTCCTCCGGACATCGTTCGCCCGAGGGGGTGCGTAGCTCTCGAGACTCAAACTTTAGGAAGGAAGTCCAGCATCACAACTGCCAACGCTGACGGACTTAAAACTCCACGTTCTTCTGTCTAGGTAGGTAATCGGTCTACTCCCCCTGTCTCTGCCTGTGTGGCTTCTATCGACCAGGAGGTACAAATAATACCTACGTAATGCCTGTCACGGAGTTTAGCACCAAGGAGAAGTACCGCTACCAATGCGGCTTCAATAGCCACTTTGAGTGAGTTGCCTGCTCGAAAGTCCCCCTTCTGAGTGAAGGTGAAGGGACTTGAAGCGAAGTCATATTGTTTCTCACAGAACTGACAATCAAGACAGATCAGAGGCCATCGAGGGCGCCCTCCCCATCGGACAGAACTCTCCGCAACAGCCTCCCCTGGGACTCTACGCCGAGAAGCTCTCCGGGACGGCATTCACGGCGCCCAGGCATGAGAACAAGCAGACATGGCTGTACCGCGTGCTGCCATCATGTGCGCATACCCCCTTCCGGCCTGCTTCCAATGAAGAAACCGCAGAGAAGGGAACAGCCGTGGAAAGCCTGCACTACATCCCCAATCAACTCCGCTGGGATCCCTTCAGCCACGACGAAGCCCGCGAAAACGACTTCGTAACAGGCCTCAAGCTCGTAGCTACCAACGGGGATCCAGCCCAAAAACAAGGCCTCGGGATCTACATCTACGCCGCAGGGCGGGACATGGATCCCCAAACAGCATACTACTCCGCAGACGGGGACCTCCTCATCGTGCCCCAGGAAGGCGATCTAGATATCCGCACCGAACTAGGCTGTCTCCTCGTGCGGCAGATGGAAATAGCAGTTATCCCCCGCGGCATCAAATACAACGTGTGTCTTGTATCCGGACAACCCGCCCGCGGGTACGCCCTGGAGCTATACGAAGGCCATTTCCAGCTCCCGGAACTAGGACCCATTGGATCGAATGGCCTAGCCAACGCGCGGGACTTTTTGGCTCCCGTGGCGTACTTTACCGACGATCACGACACCCAGGGACAGACACAGACACAGACACAGGGACAGACACAACAAGAACGACGAGAATACCGCATCACTGCTAAATTCCGCCAGAACCTCTTCCAAACTACACAGCCGCACACGCCCTTTGACGTAGTCGCCTGGCAAGGCACATACTACCCCTACAAATACGATCTCGGGCGCTTCAACACCCTCGGCAGCATATCCTTTGACCATCCCGATCCATCCATCTTCACAGTCCTATCTGGGCCACCCCTCGCAGGCACCCCCGGGACCTCCGTCGCAGACTTTGTCATCTTTCCCCCGCGGTGGCTCGTGGCAGAGAAGACGTTCCGGCCGCCGTGGTATCACCGCAATACGATGAGTGAGTTTATGGGGCTTTTGAGGGGGGGCTATGATGCGAAGAGGGGAGGGGAGGGGGGTTTTGAGCCTGGAGGTGCGTCGTTGCATAATGTGATGAGTGGGCATGGGCCGGATGCGGAGACGTATGAGAGGGCGAGGGGGGGGGAGTTGGCGCCTGTCAAGGTTGGGGAGGGGAGTTGTGCGTTTATGTTTGAGAGTGGGTTGATGATGGGGGTGACGGAGTGGGGGTTGAGGAGGTGTAGGAAGGTGCAGGAAGGGTATTGTGAGGAGAGTTGGGGGGGTGTGGTGAGGCATTTTGGGAGAGGGGAGGCGGTTGTGAGGAGCCATCTTTTGGGGGGGTGACTGTGTATGTAATTTGTTTGATTTGCTCCTTTCTGCTGTGTTTTCTATGCTTATACATGGAGTACATGCTGGCTTTGTTATCCTTTGGGTTGCTTGCTATGTTTGTGCTGATTTGCCAGGTCTATTCTGTCTTGCCATATCTATACTGTCTTACCCATGTTTATATCGTCTTTGCATGTATTTACTGTGACCTGTCTTGCCATCTTGATATAGTCTTTGCTTTGCTTTAGCCATCACCATTCTTGACCCCTTCCTTGTCTCCTCTATGCTTCATTCTATCTGCTTATGGCATTTGGACCGTGATAGGTATCTAAGTACTGCTCAACGCAACATTACCCAAAATATTCGCGGCCGATATCCCCATCTCACGCTTTTGTTCTTCATTACGTGTTTAAAATCATAATCATGAAAAAGTACTGTGAACCTTGCTAGTTCGCTGCTTCTATCCGTCTGACCTACCATCAAAAAACCGCGACCTAACAGACATTATTGACATCAGATCCCCCTTCGTATCCTGAGAGACGTGACGCCTCGCGCGCTACTCCGACTTCTGAGCCTCCTCCACGCCCTCCTCATCCCTTGCCCAGTCCCTCCATCCCTCCCCCCTCAACCAACTAATCCCCTTCCTCCACTGCCTCTCCGGCACCGCCGCCTGCGCATCCCTCTCATACGCCACTCCTGTCAACGCCAGCGCCAGCACAAACACGCCCACATCCCCCCCACGAACAGCCCTCCACCAGCGCCTCTTGATACCAACCCGCCACCACGAAAGAAGACCCAGCCGCGCGCTAGACAAGAAGATGGGCCGACCATGGCGACTATCCATCACACACGCCCAAAGTCCAGCCGCAAACCCCCCAAGAAAGAAGCGCTGCGTGGGAAGGACACGACGCGGCAGATAGTTCTGGAAGAAACATATAGACGCCCAGGCCGTAGATATAGCCCCCGTAGCAAAGAGTGCCGTCCGCAACACCCGGGACAGCATCGCCGAGAGAACCACAACAGGGCGATGATATAGAGCAGCAAGTCGCGGCGGCACCACCAGCGTAAGCGCCGCATACACGCCCAGGAAGAAGCGCGCCAGCGACGGCAGAGCACGCAGCCAAAACGTAAGCAGTGTCCGCGCACAGGACGGATCCTCGGGGTGTAGCGTCGCGCACGCAAGCGACGTGATGAGCGGATGCGCCTGTGCCGTCAGAGGCGCAACAGCCTGCAGCACCGCCGGCATGCCTTTCTTGCGGTGCTGATGTTGCGGAAACATGGTCGGAGAGACGTATGCCGGCCACTGGAGCCGCGCCATGTGTGCGAGGGCGTCGACTACTGCGGCGGGAGGGGGACTGCCCGCGCTGGTGGGTAGATAGCCGCCCGAGTGTGAGAATATGAAGCGCCCGTATGCGTCTGGGAAGCAGTCCCGGTCGAATACTACGGCGTGGAGGAGCTGGCCTGTCGCGAGGGGCTGCAGGAGCCAGCTGCCGAACCACCAGGGGCGTCTCCCGCGGCGCCATATAAGGCCCTGGGCTTCGCATACGTTCCAGACAAACTCGAGGGCGCGTACCAGTGCGAATAACGCGATTGTGCCGCGCGGTAGGCGTGAGTGTCGCGTGGGACATGTCCCAAAAGCTAGACCTGCCAGAGAAGCACCCACGGCTGGCGCATAGCGTGATGTCAGCGCTGCGCCTATGCGAGGGTTTCGCTTCCGGAAGGGCGCGGCTTGCGAATCTAGTAGCTGCGCGCGTAGCCGCCACAGGAAGCGGAAGAGCAGCCGGTATAGCAGTACTGTAGCCGACAGCGATGCTGAGAGCCGTACCGCGGGCCACGATGTGGTGCTCTTGCGGCTGGTATTACCAGCGGCTCTGTTGCCGGCTAGTTTCCGTGCCACGACGTCCCAGGCCTTGCTGCCCGCTAGAGCTACGAGAAACACGCGCAGGGCGTGCCGTACCGCCCTCGCGTTGTAGTCGTCGCCATTTCTGGTGCTGTTGCTGTTGCTATTGCTGTTGTCGTTACCGGCGTCTCTCCGTGGCTGCAGCGCCTTGTCGATCGCGGCGGGTGTTGGTGCTGCTTTGCGTAGGGCTCGGGATCGGGATAGAATGTATTTGTGCAGGGCGGCGTATTCGCGTGCTGAGATGGTGTAGCGGATTGTGTTGCGCAGTACGGGGTCCACGGGTGGCGAGGCCATGGCGGTGGCCGTGGACCGTATATGATAAGGGGATGTCTTTCGTGCGCGATCTTTTGTTGTTGGTGATGCTTGATGTTTGTTGGTGATGCTTGATGTTTGTTGGTGATGCTTGATGTTTGTTGGTGATGCTTGATGTTTGTTGTTGCTGCTTGGTGTCCCCTTGTGACCCTTGATATTGCTAGACTTATTCCTCGTGCTTATTGTCGCTCGTTGCTTGTTGCTGTAAACGCTCGTGGTTTCCTGCCGGTGATCTCTATTCTCCCTTGTCCCGATACCGCCCTGGTCTTCCTGATTCTTCCGGGCTGTTGCTCGCGTTCTCGTTACCCTGGCTATTCCTTGTCATCCCTCGGTGCTTCCGCTCCTGCTGCCTCAGCCGTGGCGCAGTGATGAAGTCGACACGGTGCACGAGGATGCGATGGTTCTGCTGTAGTATAATCGCGGTCGTGGTAAAATCGGGTATTGTTGCCAGCCTGATGATATTGTGGTTCAGGGTGGTATGTGTTCTTCCTCGGCAACAGCTTCTAGGTTAGGTATGTACAGTACATTGAGATTGAGACACGAGTACGGTACACGAGGCATGACGCCATGGACCCATCGAGCGATTCCGGCCGCCACATGGCTGAACTTCACCTCGTTGGGCAACAAATCGCCAAGACAGCCTAGAATTAACTAAGGGCCGGCTGGTAGGTACAGTAGTAGCCGGGCATGTCGCATTTCGCTCTTTATGTTATTTCCAAGTTTTGAAACAATGTTGGTAACCAACTTAATTCGTGCGATACCGTACGCCGCGGAACCGCGTCAAGTTATGTACCTATCTATATCTGCACATATCTGCACATCGCAGCTTCACACTAAACAAGAGAACGGCTTCGCTCTCCTTTTCCTTGAAACATGTTTGGGTTAGCAAAGACTTGTCCATGATGGATGCAACTAATCATCAGAGCGGGCCAAGATGACGCGTAAATTCAGAAATACATTTACTCTATGGCTATGCAGGAGCTACATTGCACGTATTCCGAAGAAGTTGCTTGAAAGCTACACCCGTTCTCTTGTACAACAGTACGACTTTTCATTTACTCCGACACGAATGCTCTATCACCAGAACTTCAGTCATGCTCTGCAACACCCGTACCATGTCCACGTCGGCAAACATGTATCAATTATTGACTACAGTCTCCTCGTATATTCCAATTTACCACCATGCCTCATCCGCTACTGTATTTCCCATCTCAAAGGCCCTTCCAGCCCTATTATCCGAGCTTCACTTGTTCACGTGTAGTTACCACCGACACACGCACCGCCTACCCATCAGATACACCAAGTGCTTCCCCATACTTCTTGCCAGTAGGTAGTCAGTCATCCACTGTTTCCTGCGCCAACGTCTTTCTCATCCTTCAATGCCTCCTCAAAAAGTCCCGCATATGTCAACGGCTCCCTTCGTAGGAACGAGTCCATGACATCGTCAGCTCCGACAGCGCCCAGCACCCCAACACCACTAAAAATCGCCCGAAACCGCTCAACACCGCGGAGTAGAATCAGATTTGTGCCTCTTGTATCATCTCCGAGACACACTACAAAAGTGAAATCGACAAACTATCCCTAGCCACTCGGCAAGTGACCCTCCGCAAGCAGAAAAAGCAGCCCAAGAAGCGGGAAGCAGGCCAAACAACTGGCAACTAAACAAATGGGCAAAATACCACGCAAACCATATTAACACCAATAACGTCGTTTTTTTCGCAAAAGGCACCTGCAGCATCAAAAGCCACAGCCCTATCCTTCATCCCTACACAACGCCCGTCCAGTAAACATCTCACGGCAAAGAAGAGTGCGCATTCTCGATATGCTTGATTGCACTCTGAATGCCCCACCGATGACTGCTAGCATGAAAATAACAGAAAATGACGCAAAAAAGGTCAAATAAAGGAGCCAGAAGAAGAAGCCCGGAAAAAAAATCGTCAGATCGTCAACATACAACGTGCACAAATCAGGGGTACGCCGCAGCGGTGTCCTTCACTCCCTGCAAAACAGGCACCCACTTTCGTCCCAGAGAAGGTCCATCTGCATTTCCATACGGGAGAACCTCTTCCTGCCATCCCAGCGCACTCCAAGGTCCCATATCCTGCGGACTAGGATTCCCCAGAGCCATCCGGATACCTTCAGCCTCGGGGACGCGGTCCCCCATAACAGCATTGAGAGCGCGCAGACGACGTGCTTCGCGCTCCTCGACGGCACTTCGGATGATCCGGTAGCGTGAGTCCGCATTGGCCCATCCATTCACGTTACCTGAGCTGGCCGATTCAAGTATCATCTTGAGGTGAGAAAAAGGAAGATTGATCAGGGCCCGAGAGAGGACGGCGGATTCCATGGGCTGAGCCTGTGGAGCCGCTTTGGGCGTTTCGGCGTCGGACAGAATCGCTTCGTCCCCCAAGGATAAGTCGCCAAATTGAATGCCCGCGATTTGTCGTGATCGGTGGCCCTTTCCGAATGGAATAGAAGTCCCTCGGATGGTGGCGGCTGATTTCTTTACAGACTTTGGGCGTGGCGGTGGTGCTGGGGGAGGTGAAGGCGGTGCTGGCGCGTGTGAGGGTGGTGGAGGCGAGTGTGAAGGTGGTGGTGCGTGTTCGGGCAGCCGGGCATAGGACTTTGGATCTCTCGATGAAACATCAAGGGTGAAAGTAGGCGGAAGATTGTGGACAATGAACGTCACCAGGGCGTTGAGAAGGATTCTGGATCCGTCGCCGTACTTGAAACTGTCGCCGGAGCCGTTGTCGACATGCCCCTCCAGAGCAAAATCCATCAATTTTTCCATCGAGTGCCAACTCAGTAGCTGAGTCGCCACTTCGCACCCACGCCGAACAATCGGAGCCCATCCCAACAGATGGCCAGCAGCAGCATACGAGAGGGCAAAGTCTAGCTGATCGCTAGTGGTGCCCAAATCTGCAAAGGTGTGTTGCGAACCAAGGCGTCCTCGAGCCGGCAGCGGCAGCAGTGGTAGGCCATATAGTCGCTGGACACTCATGTAGAACGAATCCGATCTCAGCCACTTATCTCCCGTCTCGAGCAGAAGCGTATGCGTATGCGAGTTTCGGTCCGACAACGTCAGTGGCAGTGTCTGGCTACCGAGAAGAGCACCAAGAACACGACTGCGTGCGAATACCAGGCGATGACCCGGGATTCGGACAGGAGCCGCTCGGTCGTCTACATATCTGAGCTCCAAGGTGCAATCTGCAAATTCAGAATCGCCAAAGTGTTGCTGCATGTAATCAACAAGACGGTCTCCATCGCGGTCGGGCAAAAAGGGTTGGTCCTGGGGCCCATGGCCGTTGTTGTGGCCATTAGTATAGCCGTTGCTGTGACTGTTGCTGTGGCCCTGGCCATGCATCATCCTAGGGTAGTCAAGAGGCATGAACAATCTCTCGTGCTGACCATGACCAGGCCCGTCCAGCTCGCCCGGCCCGGTACCTCCGCCGGTGTAATGTCCATTCGTCGGATACGCCTGGTAGATGGGCTTGTCTTCGAGCTGGCCGGACGAGTGAGATTCGTGAAAGCTGTGGGGCGTGGATGGCGCAAAATTCATATTGGTTCCATATCCTGGGAAGGCATCCATAGGACCAAAGCCCATGGCTGGACGGCCATAGTGCTCAAAGTCTGCTGGCTGCATCATGTCCGCTCCGTAGGGCATCATGGGAGGATATCCGTTGCCCGGGGGTGGCATGTACGGTGTGCGGCTGTCCACCATGGGCGGCATGGTAGGGGGAGGCACGATACCGCCGGAATGGAGCGGTACAGGGGAACTGTTTTGAGAATTCTGCAGCGTGCCGAAATGGATGCTACCGTTGCTGGGATGAGAATAACGCGCCTGATGAGCCGCACCATTGTGCATTGGAGGCCGTGGACCACGGGCACCATCACCATTTGCCATGAAGCCGTACGGACGCGGGACTGGCTGGAACGGGGGTGGGATCGGGTAACGGGAGGGCGAAACTGCTGGCAGTGGACGGCCGTTGGCAGCTTTTGCGTGTTGATCAACTGCTAGTCATCCAGTCAGCCGCAAGACACTTTTGGTCAGACATCAAGATTGAGGTTGTCGTGCTCTTGACTCACACTTCGATGCATGCGCACTTGTGTTGACCCGTGTCTCAGATTTCGGTTCAGGTCTGCTGCTGTATCGTCCGTTCGGAGCATGGTGGTCGGCAGCCGGGAGTCTTACGATGTACGAGTCATGCGTACTTTGGTTTTCGGCTGGTATGGTCGGGCGAATTTCACTCGTCATCTCGCCGGATGGATTGTGTGCACCGTGACCCGTTTCTGGCAGGACAGAGACGTGTGAGATGTACTGAGGCAAAGACAATCTGTGGAAGATGGAGGCTCGATTTCAGCTTACCAATAAAAGCTCGTCCGTTTGTACTATCCAAGTCGTTGGTCGAGCTCTCGGATGTTGGCGGCAACTCACAAGTTTCGTCGTGCGAGGTGGCGGCGTTGGGAACACCTCGACTCACTTCGGTAGCCTGTCGCGTATCCGTCTTCATATCAGGCTGGGTCGAGGTCGCCTGCGAGCTTGGCGAGTGCAACTCAGTGGCAGATGAAGCCGTGGAAGATGCCACAGATGCGTCTCTGGCAGCAGCAGCAGCCTTCCGCTGGGCGTAGGTCAGAGGCAAAGCGGGCTTCGGCCGGTATGAACCAGTGCCTGCCTTGCGGCCCCTGACAGAGCCGTTCGGCGGCGCCATGATTGCGTTCAGCGTCGATCAACAGGGTGGCAGATGGGGGCATGCGGCTCGTCGAAGGTCGTGCTGTCCAAGAGGAGGGATGTCGGCCGAGTAGTTCGTTGCGAAGGCGCCTGTCGGAGACCGAGGAGAAGGAAGAAGTTCGGATGCCGGACTGGAGAAGAAAGAGAGGGAGAGAGGGAGTTTTGAATCCTGCACACTGGCGAGTTCGAAAGAGAGAACAAGGAGGGAGAAAGAAATCAGCGGCTCGCCCACAACGCCGCAGAGATGATCACATGAGAGATGCACGGTCGGCTGCAACCTCTGTGCGTAGATGTCGCCAGGGACAAAGATGAAGGTGGAAGAGGGGAGATGAAGACTTGTGGTGCAACGCGAAGAATGGGGAAGGGCGGAGAAGTCTGTTTCTAAACAAATGTACATGTGCCAAGCTGCTGTGCCAACTTCCAAGTATCTTTCCAAGTACTGGCTAAGTTGTCCTACTGCAGCTGCAGTGCGACTTTTTTTTTAATCCAGTCACTTGTTCACTGTTCACTGTTCACTTGTTCCAGGCTTTGTGCACTTTAGCGCCAGAACTTTCTTTCATGCATGATGCAGCAGCATGCTCCATACCGTACCCTTTGATATCGACTCATCGAGGAGGTACAATCAGATATCAGCTCCATTCGAGGCATCCTGCACGTCCTGTTCCTTCGTCTTCCCCTCTCTTCTGCGTTCCAGCGACACGCCAGAAAATATACGGTGGCACATTAAGTACGCTTTGCAGCTCTCACCGTTCCATTTGGAACCAAAAAAAGCAAGCGACGCGCTGGCGGCTGAACAAAATTAAACACTGGGTCGCGCGCCTGTTCCGCCAATCAGTGCGAAGGCCATTTCACGAGTGAACAGACGGCAGACATTTCTCCGTGTTACATATTATTATGTAGGTACAATGTACATATGTATACCTCATACAATCCTATCTCCATGTTTGCGAGGCCGCAGAAGTGACTTTTGACTTCCGTCAAGAGTCAACTGAGAAGTGTATGCATGCAGATGTTGAAGCACCGATAAGGACAAGTAGACAATCACAGATATCGCGCATCGCCCACCACGTTTTGCACTGTTTAGCCAGGTTCATCACTGATCAGTGATTCAGGAATCAGTACAGACTCCAGAGGGTAGATTCGCCCGCCCAGGACTCAACGTGTGCTCATCTGGCGCCGCCCCGGAGCCATGTGTTCTCGTATCTCCTTGCACTCATGCGCCCCCTGCCATGAGTGTCGCTCAGGCCCTACAGTCATACCTTCTCATGATGGTATGCCCGAAGCTCGTCGATTCCAGGCACATGAGACCAGATACACTGAATGTCAATGTGTTCGGTCGGTTCCGCCTGTCTGTCTCCCCTACCTTCTCACCTCCGACACACCATGTTCTGAAAGTGAACAGACGGGTCACGACTTATAGCACAAAAGAAGGATAGGCCGCAAGTCTATCAATGATATCGTATGGACTAATGAGAAGATAAATAAGAAGGGAAACACAACTATGGTATCACTAAAGGGGAACAAGATAGGTCGTAATCGCATGATTCGATTGAGAAAAAGAAAAGGTTTATACAAAAAAAAACTACCGAGAGCAATGCAATCAACACACCTTCAGTATTGCGGTATTACGGCAACACGTTCAGCAAAGACAAGTCTTCAAGGGATTGCGTAGCTGGGTATGCGCAACGCAAACATTCGATAAGTGGTGAATGAGTCCAATCAAGCTGCGATAAGCACAACAGAATTCGTCAGTTCATGTCTTGTCTTGGCAGTAAAGGACCACAAGGATGCCTATTTCTACTCCCAAATGTACGCAAAGCAGGATAAAGAGTTCTCTAGATCTGCTCAGTAAAGATCACCACGCGCCACATCTCTTGCGCTTGTGTATTGGCCAAAATATCATGAGATTGAACAGTGAGTGGCTCACAGTGGAGCACCCAAAGTCGTGCACGGTGCAATGTCGCGAATTCCAATTACGTTGGGTAATGGCTTCGCACGTCGACAACGCGCTTGACATCAGCCACCTACTTACATATCTAATAAAGTTGTTTTCTTCGCTTAGGATGCGTTTCTCGTGATACTAGGTATATATGCTTCCCCCTTATAACTCCAGCAACACGCACATACTACCTACACAATGGACACTTCTTCTCCCGATTACGACTTGGAGAGCCCCTCTTACCAGACCGGCTTCTATGAAAACGACGATGCCGAAACCTTCACAGCCGAGACTTTCAGCGAATATGCGTTGGATGATATCAGATACCCGGATGAAGTCCTTGAGGAAGAACCATGCCGAGTTAATCGGGTCACCCCCCATTGTCATCCTGGGGACGCGTCTGAAGATGCACCTTCAGAGTCAGCTGCCACGGAATACGCCCAGTGGCTACTGGAAAGTCCAGATCACATGCAGGTTTTACCAATCGAAGCTTGTGAGGAACGCATAACCACCTATTCTGCCCAAAAGGTCAAGTGACTAAGTTGCACCTCTGCAGCTTGATCGAGGCTATATAGTGCATTGCCACTCCCTGACGGTACAGATCGTGACAGGTACTGAGGTTCCAAGGGGGCTCGCCATCGTTTTTCTTGACGACAACGGCCATGCGCTTGTCCATTGCAGCCTCCTTACAATCTCCTCCACGTTCTCCTTGTTGGCCGTCCATTCAGTGCACAAGAGCCGCATGGCGTTGTCATCTGAAACGATTTCTGTTGTTGGCAGCAAGTACACTGAATGGACGGCCAACAAAGAGAACGGAGAAGAGGATAATAGCGAGGTGGCTGCAATGAATAACGCGCATGGCCGTTGTCGTCGAGACTCGAGAGGGACGATGGCGAGTCACGTGACAGTTCACGTCACGACTTCAGCCCGTGACATGTTGTTTGAGTAATAAAAAGGTACATACCTATGTAGCTGCCCCGCCATTTCTACAACTAAAACAGATGTGCCTCGGTTTATTTCATATTTCGGCTTTGATGCAAACTTATGCAACCTACGGAGTATGTACCCACGGGTTTTTTTTTTTTTCGCGAACCTTACCAGGTGCATAGGTACCTGGTATCGCGATTCGCGTCTCGGCTCTCCCCCGCTTTCTTCTGGCGCCAACCTTGACACTTAGCAATTGCAATCGACTGCGATGTTAAAATGGCATCCGACGCGTCAGACGCTGATTATTCGTCAGAGATTGATTATTTGGCAGACGCTGATTATGTGCTAGACGCTGATTATCCGTCAGACGCTGATGATTCGTCAGAAGCTGAATTATCAGCAGTCCAAAGATGGATCGATCCTGCCACCGGTCTGCCCAATTTTTATCGCCGCACACAGCATAACCTCGAAGAGCGAACTGTCACTGCGGTGGAGTTGTATCGAGAAGGTTATTATCCGAGTATCACGAAGGCTGCGGCAGCCCTCGAAGTGCCATACCATCGCGCATATGGTCGCAGTAAGGGCCGGCGGTCTGTTTCCCATAACGGCGGCCAACGCGCAATCCTCACGTCCGCTGAAGATAGAGCGGTGCTGATTTGGGCCCATCGCCAGGTTATGTGCGGCCACCGCATAGAGATTCGCCGCCTTCGTCTCCAAATTAACGAGATACTCAGAGCTTCCGGCCGCAATAAGAAAGTCACGAGGCGCTGGGCTCGCCGTTACATGACTAGGCATACGTATATCTTTCACATGAAAAAAAGACTCTACCTAGGAAGCGAGGAGGAAGGCCGTGGAAGACCGTGCTATCATCACCTCTTGGTTCGAGGCCTGGAGAAAATACCTCTACCTAAACAAGCCGCTGAAGAAAAATATCTGGAATTTCGATGAAACAGGCTTTACGGTGGGCTATCTAAAACGCGGCAGCTTAGTATGGACATTCAACGAGGTCGATAAACCAGTCATGTTTGATTCTCACGATCGAGTCTCTGTAACGTCTCTGCAGCCGGTCGAGCGATTCCTTGCTTTCTCATCATCCCCGGCGTGAACGTACCCGATTATCGACTTCGTTGAATGTCCATACTAAGCTGCCGCGTTTTAGATAGCCGACCATAAAGCCCGTTTCATCGAAATTCCAGATATATTTCTTCAGCGGCTTGTTTAGGTAGAGGTATTTTCTCCAGGCCTCGAACCAAGAGGTGATGATAGCACGGTCTTCCACGGCCTTCCTCCTCGCTTCCTAGGTAGAGTCTTTTTTCATGCGAAAGATATACGTATGCCTAGTCATGTCTCTCAGAAAGTATTTGCGGCTGTTACTTTTGGTGGACGCTTCGTATGTACGTGTTAGCGGGCGCCGAGGGCTCTGTTGACAATGCAACACTTATGCGGATAGCCAGTACGAAGGACTTTGTGGTTCCCGAAGGCCGTTTTTTCATCCCTGGTACTGGCTTTGGGAATTCCCGTCGGGGCGTCCTGTGCCCGTACGCAAAGACCCATTATCGTATACAGGACTACGCCAAGTTGGGCCTGCTACCGGATACTCTTGAGGAGGTATATAATGTCACACATTCCTCCATTCAGGTCACGGTTGAAAAGGCTTTCGGCATGATGAAAAAGCGGTGGGAAATTCTCAGCTCCAGTCCTCCAGAGTACAGTATTTTGGACCAATCACGTATTGTTTTTGCGGCTACAGGACTTCACAACTTTATCCTCATGGACGGTCTTGAACCGGACGATTACATTGAACGGGAAGAAGAAGCTTTGTCAGCGTATGAGAAGTTTATCCGCACCGATTCTTTGACGATGGCCGATGAGGTGGTCGGCGAAAGGACTGCCGAGGACCTTCGCGATGAGATTGCGCAGGAGTTATGGAATAATTACGCTGGCCATTGGACGAACCTAGTCTAGATATCATCTTGATGCCTAGAAAATGGCGATTCAGGTGCATGATGGAGTTTGATCAAGTGGTAGCTCAGTACGGGCTGAAAGGTATCGGCCAAATGTACAGGAGTGCTGCAAAACCCAGGCGAGGATGAACAGGTACGCAGCAGTTTCTGCCTACGGTGACTTCATGCAGAAACGGTGGCGTTGAAATCGGGATTGTAACACTCATCAATCATCACCTTCTGCCCGCGCCACCGCGTTGGCTGTCTTGTCTACCTTTACGGTGTCACTGAAGAAGAACGAGATAGTTTGAATCATGTGGATTCAATATTGACAACAAGAAAGAAAAGACAGAGGAAAAATCAACAACTCCAATCGGCTTCTTGAAATCCCTTCACTTCTCCTCTCCTCCATCAAGCTCAATCAATTCGTTCCCCCTTCACATCTCTCCTTCGCCTCATACATGAATCGAGCCATTTCGACTTCCTCGCCGCCAATTCTCCTCCGCCCTGAACACCTCTTCTCGTCGATAAAAGAAACCATAGCACGGTCTTGGCCACTCGAGTCGCTTCGTCTCGCTATGTGGAATCTGTTCGTGCTTTATGGTTCCCGGAGTTTCGCGGCAAGGCGATCATCGTTCCGCTCAAACTACGCCTTGTCATTTTCTCGGTCCATCCGGGAACACCGTACCCAACCCCAATACGCTGTGTGACAGCGTTGTCTCGACTGCGCCTTCTCGAGAGCGGATCTCTCGTCGCAAAGGTCGCAGGAGGTGAGCCAGGTCTGTTCGACGTTCTGGCAGAAGTCCCAAGTTGTTGCATAGAGTCGGCTAATGGCGATGACCGTGCTTGCTTGTTGACTAGAGAGCTGGTCCTGGAATTTGTCAATGTTGTCTCAAGCATCAGATTACCGCATGCCGACTTTCCCGCTGATCATACAATGCCTGTGCGGCCTTGGGTGCGACATGATCATGTTCACGTTGAAGGCATTGTCTGCAGGGATTTGGGTAGGCTAAGCTACAACGGTGTGTCTATTCTGGCGGCCAGCCCATGAGTTCAAGGACTTTTAGTGAGTACTAGACAGTCAGGACGGCCAAGCTTACATAACTACTAAGTATGCCTGAGCTCAATCAACATCCGGCACCTTGAGATTTTACATGCCTAGTGACGGGTTCACCAGGGCTTCGTGCTGAGAAACAAAGATATCCGGCACCTCGAGCAATTCTTTGCCTCATGACGGGTCGAGAGCTCTTTTAGCTTCTTGAAGGGACTCTTGAACCGCGATCCGCCCTCTGCGCAATATTTCTGCATCATATTTCTGGAAGGCTGTCGCAGGCAGCTCTATCCCGTTCTCCGCCCGGAGCATCGTTGCCACATAATTTTCGGCATCTGTGAGGGCGTGCTGCCAACCCTGGCCTTCATCTTGTGAGAAAACGGTTAGCTCAGATGCTCAGAACCATGAGCTCTCATCGCGTGGAGCCAAGTATACAAAATTGACGAGGAGCTGTAAAGTGTGCGCATACAGTGAAGCATCAGATGGGCAGCATCGCCGGCTAGTGTGACGCGGCCTCCGATGTTGTTCCATCGCTGGGGCATCCAGTAATACATCTCGTTGATATGAACTCTACTGCCTGCCGGTGTCCAATCGATAGAAGACTGGAACACATCACGCAGCGGAGGCGTGCAGTCCTTGATGTATTCGAGAGCATTTCTTCCACCGAGGTTCACCAATACACCCCGACATAGCTTGGTCCAGAACGTGGTCCAGGTGGACAAATCTTTTGGATCGTCGACCGACATGACTATGTATCCGCATGGGATTGTATGAGAATGATGAGTTTGAGACCTTGACCATGTTCACTTCGTCTGGGAAGCGGTTGGGGAGGGGGCCGAGAGGGGAGGAGAAGGGGATGGAGACCTACCACCGATCGTGCCGACTACCTTCATTCCCACCATGATGGATGCCACAGGACCGGCCTCCAAGATTGCCTCGGTTTTGCTGGCGTCAGAATATTTGGTGATGCCCGTCGCAAGGAGATATCCCGACGGGCATAAACGGGGTATTTTGAATCCCATGAGCAGCCGTCGTATTCTGGACAACCAGCCATCTGCGCCAAGAATATAATCGGCGTCGTACACTTCACCGTTTCTAAAGGACAAGCGTACGCCATCCGGCACGGATATGAGATCATCCACAGTTTTACCCCATCTGACGTCCAAGTCTTGAACCAGTATTCGACGGAGTCTCTGACGAGTCACTAATCGAACCTCAGATGTTGGCTTTCGAAAGAGCAAATCACCCGTCAGGCCATTGTAAACCGGTATGTCCTTCAAAACTCCGATCTGATGTACGCCGGTGTTGCAGACGACGTCTTGGAATGCCTCCAGGATATTAGCGGGAACCAGTCTTCGGAGAGCATCTTTATCCCAGGGGATCATCATCGTCCAGTCGCGATGTACATCCTCAACGCTAGCTGCCTGTTCAAAGACGATCACATTGAACCCATTCTACTAGTTTTGGTTTCATTGTTTTGGTAAGCAAATCTCCAGCCTGTTATCTCCAATGCGAGTCTTTCTAGTCGACCGACGACCGGGAACCGCCGGCGGGGTTCACGGTATCTCACCTTTTCAGGCCTTGAGCAGCGAGAAGGCCGGCCAGCCCTGCTCCAACAACCGCGATATTTGTACAATGACATAACTTGAAAATAGGACCCTCCATGACTGTACAGCGTCTGTGAATATCTAAGTCGACTCTTCTTTATAGTTTGTGTTCTTCCGGGATGAACTTGTGCTACGCGATGCTCAGAAATGCTTCACATGTACGTAGCCAAGCGGGATATGTATCCGTCGTTCCCCTATGTCCAGGACGAAGGATGTATCGTGAAAGTTGACTCATTCTGTTCCGGAAATTTGGAACAATGCGAAATCTGAAAATGGCCGCCGTCTTGTTCCTGCCTTGCCTAGAGTTGCAATTGCAGCGTCACCACGGGCTGCAGGAAAGCGTAGTCGAAGGTGAAAAACTGCCAATAATCCACCGACCATCTCCACCATGTGCTGGGAGGTACCTACTGAGATCCGTCGAGTGCCTTATTAGACAATAAGGCCACCTCGCCCAACGAACGTAGCTCTCACTGCACAGTGAGTATTATCAAAACATAGTTGCTGCAAAATAGCGCGGAAATCGTGAGAGCCGCGGCAAGTTATCAACGATGAGTGGACCAATACGCGCCGATTCACGCCAAGACGTACCAATACACCCCGATACCATACCCATACCCATATCTAGGTACAATATATCGCTGGTTGCGAATGACCTTCTTCTTCGATGTCTAAATATACTCGTACGCCGAAATGGGCCATCCTGTCATCTGGGCCAACCCCAACCCAATGACGTGGCTAATGCAAGCTGCGGCCTCACAATCATATTGAAGTCGCTTTTCCTCGCGAAGAGAGAACAAAGACCACGAGACATTATGTTACCCAATGAGTTCACGAGGAAGCTGATTCAGACTGGTTCCAGACTCAAAGTACACTTATGTCACATGTGAAATCTCTATTCATGCAACAGGGTAATCAACAAGAAGCTTAAGATTAGCTTAAGATTTCAAACCATGCCCATTGCCCACGGAACAATATATGCAAGAGCCCCAGATGTAACAACTGGGCGCGCGACTCGGCCACCACGCAGAAGAAATAGAAACAACAAACGAGACAAAGAAAACAAAAATTAGTTAGTAGAACAAGTCACTCACTGGACTCGTATTGGACCGTGGAAAATTCCACTCTTCATCAGTTGAAGAACGATCGACAAAAGCCTCCGTATTCAACTTCATGTCACAGTCTAGGCAGTTTCATGCTATACCTCCGCCGCGAATGAGTCTCGCCACAAGAACGTACACAAAGATGAGCGCCCCCGCCACAAGGACTTTGTTTTGGAAGATCCAGCCGCGCCCAGCGTCTCGTTGCTGGACCACCGCATCGACCACAGCCTGTGCCTGGTGACCACTTGCGCCCGCAATGCCGAGCTGTGGTCCGCACGACGCACCATTGTCGCCATCTAGACGACTCCCCGTCGCGGTATCGACCTTGTGCTTCTTCATCCATTCCCAGTTCTCGACATCGACATCTGGCCACTCGGCGCGGAATTTGGCACCTCCATCGCCGGCCTTGACATTGCCCTTTTGGGCGGGAGTCGCCCTGGCGTGTGAGCCACCACCTGTCGAGTTCCACCAGCGGCTGCGCGCTGCTAGATACTTCTTCTCAGCCTGAGTCGTCGACACGGAACCGGTAGTCATTTCGTCGCTCGTCATGAAGGAGAGAAGACCGATGAGGATTGTCGATACCTCCCAAGCGGGGTTGAAGGACTTGGGATGGAAGTCGGATATCGAGAGACAGAGTCGCGTCGATGGTTGGAATCGTCCGGACGGTGTGTGCATTCGAATCGCGGGCGGCGCGAAGGGGTAGTTTGGAGGGAAGATGAGCGTGCCCCAGTACTGGCCGCCATGGTATGGCGTGTCCTCAGGACCCGTGATGATATAGTGCCATCTAATTGATTTAAGAGACCATTCTGTCAGCCAAAAAAACGGCGCGCGACGGGAAGAAAATTGAAGTTCATCTCGGGATTGGTCTTACTCCAGAATATTGGATTCCGAGGGATGCGCTGTGATGTAGGGAGGCGGAGTCTCGGAGATGGTCTTGAACTCGCGGGTCAACTATGTTTTTTGCCATGTGATTAGTAAGATCCCTCGTTATCGTGAACAACACCCCCTAAAGTGACCGCAACTACCTACCCGCTTGTGCGCTGCCTTGCTGGCCATGAAGTCTGCTGGCTTGGTAGGTTATCGAATAGGGCGGTCCGCGGATGGTCAACGTTTGTCGTCGCTCGGAACGTCGAGGCCGATCCGGATACGTCACCCAAAAGGTAGGGCAAGCCGGACAGGGAGGGAAAAGGAAGATGGCTCGCCTGATGCGGCCTGTTGCGGCTATTACGTCGCGGCTGTATTGGCGGCCCGGGCTTGCGGATCTGTGAGGCAGACGATGAGACGATCGATTCGTAAATGACCACGACGAAAGAAATGGGGGACCGAGCTCGTGTTATTTCCAAATCGAAAAGAGGCTAACGAGGAAGTTAAGAGCATACGACGCAAAGATTTAGTCTGGCGATTTGGGTTGTTCGTCGTCAAAAGACGCCTAAGCCGGACTCGTCCGGGAGGGACGGATGGCAGAACTGCCATGACGCCACCGGAGGCCAGCGCCACATGTGACATGAGCCACAAGTCCGGTTGCTGCTTTTGGAAGGGGAATGAGGTACGTGGCGCAGCTGGAGCTCAACACCACCACAATGCCTTCTGATCTTGGCGAAGGGGGGTTCAAAGTCCGTTTGCATGCAAAGAAAAAAGCATTGCGTCAGTCACGCCTTTAGATCTTGACTATGGCGTCGAATTCGAGCGCGTCCGGGAAGCAAGTAAGCTTCTTCTTCTTTACACATCCATCTTTTTTTATCTTTGTCTCCTTCCAAATAGCCAGCGGTCGCGATGACGAGCTAACCACCGGATAGCAGCATGACTTGATCGACAAGCTTCAATCGAGCAGTGACCAAGTGCTCGATGCCGCAAGGGCGTCACCCGCGTTCCAGGATGCCGAGCACGAGGCCAAGGAAAGGAGGATCGCTCAAATGGTACAGTAGTCGCAGAAGGACATGCTCAATCCCGCCTTGCTGACTATATTTTGGACCCCCAGATGGCAGATCAAATGTCCATGCCGATGACGGTCAACGAAATATCCGTTCACGGCGCCAAGAACATACGCAGGGGTTTTCTCGATCCCATCTTCTCGCCTCTACTCAACGGTAGTCCGAATGCTCCTCAGACGGTCGGGGACGTGATGGGGAAGCTACAGATCGCGAGCGGGAAACTCTCGGGATTGCGTATGTAGAAACGCGTTTTCCTCGCGAAAAGACGGTGTTATTGAACATGGCTAGAGTTAAATGGTTAACATTTTCATCTTCGACGCAGAAATATTACGCGCGCCTCCCGAGGTGTACCTATCACAAGCCAGCCAGGTCGAACCGTCAACGAGCCCCAGCGATATCAACGTCTCCATCGGACTGAAAGAACTACCGCGATTCAAGCTACAGACCGGCACCGATGTGGGCAACGGCGAAGGGTCCGCCTACGGCTCTCTACTATGGAGGAACATGTTTGGCGGTGCCGAAATGCTCACCCTGAATGCCAAAGCCGGGACAAGGACGCGATCGGCGTACAGCGCCAACTTGAGCGCCCCGGTGCTTAGTGATCCGGATATGCGAATCTCGCTAGAGGGACTGGCTTCGGCAGCGGAAAAACCCTGGGCTTCGCACGAAGAGGTTGTCAAGGGCGGTTCGTTACGTTTCTCTTGGATGACGCCCCAGAGAGATACGCAGGCGATCGAATACCTGGGCGCATGGCGCCAAATTACTGGCTTGGGGCAAATTGCCAGTCCAACTGTGCGTCAAGATGCTGGCGATAGCATCAAGAGCGCTCTCAAGTACACTTTCTACAGAGATCGGCGAGATAACCCGCAACTGCCCCAGTCAGGCTACATGATGCGCTCGGTCTGGGAACTCGCAGGCGCAGGCATCCTTGGCGGCGACGTATCCTTCTCCAAGAGTGAGGTTGAGATGAGTGGTGCGGTTCCGCTTCCTCTGCCTGGCTCTTCGCCAGAGCGCTCCGGCGCATCCATAGGAGCGGGTTTGAGGATGGGCATGCTTTATCCGCTGCCTCTTTCTTTTGGGTCTGGAAGTTATGCCCTGTCCAGCCGCCTCAACGATCGGTTCCAGCTCGGGGGACCTACCGACGTTCGCGGCTTCAAGCTCGGCGGGCTGGGACCCCATGATGGTCAGGACGCGGTCGGGGGGGATTTATTTGCCGCTGGTAGTGTCAACATGCTCCTGCCCCTACCCTACAAGGGCGCAGAGTCTGGACTGCGGTTCCAACTATTTGCCAATGGCGGCCGACTTGTCGCTCTCAAGAACAGCAGCAGCAGCAGCAAGGAAGCCGGTTCGCCGCGGCTGAGTGCTGGGGCTGTCAGGAGCGGAATGCTGAACGCTGTCGGCGACCTTCTGACCGGAACGCCCAGTATGGCTGCCGGCTTCGGGCTAGTCTACGCGCATCCTGTGGCCCGTTTCGAGCTCAATTTTAGCTTGCCTTTGATTCTGCGACATGGTGAGATTGGGACCAAGGGCCTCCAGATGGGTGTTGGTATAAATTTCTTGTAATTACAGTGACTGAGGAACACAAGAAATAAGGGCAAGATTTAATGAGGATTTAGAGCAAATGAACAAGAGAGCTTTTGCGCTAGGCGACATGTCTTCATCGCACATGGGAATTTGTAGGAATCTACGCGGTGCCGCCACGTGTGTCTGTCGCCCTGTTTCATCGACAACATAAAACATGAGTGAAGCTGGCTTGGCAGAGATGCAGGATCCTCTGAAGGATCAACGGGGCTTCCAGTCAGGCGTCTCTTGTTGTCTGAGGAAACATGTGCTCTTTCTAGAAACAACGCATATACATGCACAGGTACGTATCCGTGACGTATGGTCCAATCAGACGTACGAGATGATAATCGGTGACAAATCGGGGATATACATGTCGCAACTTCTGTAACTTTTGTGATGATTACCTAGTTCCAGTAGATGAGTGCCATTCTGACTACAATGGCATGTGCGTGTGAATGATTTGCCTAGGTTGGTCCCTTGAGGTAGTACGTATAATCAACCTGAGTCTTGCACACCGCATCATCTAACGGCTGTAATCGCACGAATGAGTGGCGCCATGACACCTTACCGTTTGAACTTATACAAATATGATATGCATGTATGTAGTCGGGATGAGTCAGAGACTAGTCAGGGTCTCGAGTTCCGACTTCCGAGTTCCGACTCCCCACGAGTGTGTAGAATATGGCTCCCTACTCATTAAGGTTCATCGTAGTCTTCCCTACATGATTAGTCGCAAGATTTTAGAAGTTGATACGTATATGTGAGGTCCATCAGCACAACACGTTTAGGCGCATGAAGCTCCTATAGATATTTCCCTATTTGCGGCCAAGTGGCAAGGGAAGCACGAAGCTGGTTCCGTGGTTTTGTCAGGCCTTGGAAATTCAGAGAGAGGGAATTAACAAGTCTGGGAACAGTAATGCAGCATGATGGAGGCGATTCAACAGAAACGGAGGCCGCATCGGGATGTCCCTTCTTGGTGCCGCCGCGAAGAACATCGCCTTACCTGGGTAATAATGTACAATTTGGTTGGCGGACCGAATTTAGTCTTGTTGATCAAATCAATCTTAGGTGGTTGTGTCTTTGCTTTGGTGTGTGTCGGTAAGAAGAAGACTTAGGTTAGGTATGTACCTAATTCATACCGTACATACAATGAATGTGAAGTACTTAAACGCCACCCCCTTTTTAAAACCTGTTTGTTGCGACAAAGCCGAGAAATTAGGAGTCAGGAATGCATGGGCCAACGGGGGTCACTCGCTTGAGATACCTAGGTAGGTAGGTATTCGGGCTCTTGGAGCACTCCGACCCCGTTCGCCCCGTTCGCCCACACACTGCCACCGCCACCACCACCGCATTACAAGACAAAGCCAAAAGTCGAGCAGGTGTCTTATTACTGCCATGCGGCGCGCTGTAGCCTGTGGCAGACCCTCGTGGGTTGACGGAGACATAAAACTGTATGCATGTACGAATACTGGCGAATACGTAGCCTCGAGTATCACTAGTACGATAGCGCGGCTTCTGCAGCGCCAGTCCGGGGAACACAGAAGAGTCAAGAGCCCGGGAAGCACAGACATGGTCGTTTCGTAGCCCGCGATTCCATGATCTGGGTGACACAAAGTCGGCCGCGGCGCCGTTGGCTTTTATTTATGGAGAGACGATCGCGTCTTGTATCGTGGACTTCATCTGGCCGTCAACATGGAGCAATGTGTGTGTCAAAAAGAGCGCCGGCGGCAAGTTGGCAACTCAGGCGGGCGCTATTAACGCTAGATGGATCCACTATGACCCATCACACTTGCGTCCATCTGCGACGCGGCCGCCCGTCCCTGCCGTCTTATTGTCCCGAGCGAAGGTGAGATGAGGAGCAGCAGCAGATCTGACGTAGATGTCGGGGTCTTGCACCACTCCGACGCCACTATCATCCATCCGTACCCTACCCTTTTTTTTTCTTTGGCAATTTTGCCTGCCCGTCCCGACTTGCTGCTTACCAAATATGTACATATATGTACATACCTAGGTATGTAATCGGGTCCGTATAGGGGGACCCCCCTTTGCCTAGTACAACTGTAAGCAAGTGCCCGTCATTCTTTCCCAGCTGGCTGATGCATTGTTGTTGTTTCTATTTTGTATATGTAATGTCAATGACCCGCTCCTTCCTACCGCTTCGCTGTATTTGCACGCCTTTTGGAAAGCAAAATTGTCCGGGTTGCCTAGCGTATCGACGTCGAGATTCGAGCTCGTCTCCGCCATCACCTTGCAACTGAGCTTGCATCTGGCTCAAATCCCCGTCTGCCTCGTCGCCATGTATGGCTTCAATGCAAACTACGACTCCACGGCCAAAAGCCGGGGCGTCCCGCAGGCTGACGGTCGTTTGACACGCAGAGCTGATCAAGATTTCGACAATGTGGCCAACAACAACGACCGGACAAAGACGGAGGATACATCAGTGACCGAGGGACGCCATGAAGAAAACGCGACATCTCCTTCCGATTCCCTCGATAAGCTCAACAAGCTCGACGACAGCTCTGTTGCGTCGGAAATGCACCGCCGCTCGTCCGCTGTACAGGCTTTGGCTCGATCTTATTCACGCACCTCGGCTGCTGGCGGCGACGGCAGTGCTGGAGGCATAAATCCATACTTTGCTGACAAGGATTCCTGTCTGAATCCAAACTCGCCCAGCTTCAGTGGCCGTGAATGGTCCAAGGCCATGGTTAAGCTGATAAAACAAGACGGCGCGTCGTTTCGATCATCCGGTGTCTGCTTTCAGAACCTCAACGTCCACGGTTTTGGCGCCGCCACCGACTTTCAGAAAGATGTCGCCAATGTCTGGTCTTCCTTAGCAGGCTCTGCTCGTCAGCTTATGGGCAGAGGCAAGAAGCGCATCGATATCCTGCGCAACTTTGATGGCTTGGTCTGCAAGGGCGAGATGTTAGTCGTGCTTGGCCCACCAGGTTCTGGCTGTTCCACATTTCTCAAGACGATTGCCGGCGAGATGAACGGCATTTATACCGGAGATGGCTCTTATTTCAACTACAAAGGTGAGCAAGATGGAGAAAGAGACAAGGATAAAGAGCAAACGCTTCTTCAAGCCTGTGTTCGATCGTCAAGGTGACCGGGGTCTGTCTGCGTTGTGGACGGAATTTGCCGCAAGTCGCGTGCCCCTCTCGCAATCGCCCGGATCTGCGTTCCATGTCACCCTCTCTGAGCAGTGAGAACCATGAACCACCCCGCAAGAAGAAACGCGGGGCCCGCGGAAATTGCCGCTCCCCATAACCCTCCTTGCCTTTGCATCACCCATTGCTTTCAAGCATCGAGTACCTATGCATGTGATTATAGTGAATCGCGTTGGAAACCTGAATCGCAGCTGACCATGACTTCAAAAATAGGTGTCTCTGCTCAGGAGATGCACACCAGACATCGTGGTGAAGCCATCTACACAGCCGAAGTGGATACGCATTTTCCTCAATTGTCTGTTGGCGACACCCTCACCTTCGCTGCGCGAGCTCGCCAGCCACGCGACCTTCCCAAAGGGCTTGACAGACATGGCTTCGCTAATCACCTGCGCGATGTCGTCATGGCAATGTTTGGCATTTCACACACCGTCAACACTCGTGTCGGCAACGAATACGTCCGCGGCGTGTCTGGTGGCGAGCGGAAGAGAGTCACCATCTCAGAGGCTGCGCTTTCCGGCGCGCCCCTGCAGTGCTGGGACAACTCAACGCGAGGTCTCGACTCGGCCAATGCTATTGAGTTTTGCCGCACTCTTCGCCTTCAAACCGAGTTATTCGAAAGCACTGCTTGCGTTTCCATCTATCAGGCCCCTCAAAGCGCCTATGACTTATTTGACAAGGCGGTCGTCTTGTTCGAAGGCCGACAAATCTTCTTTGGGCGTGCCGACGAAGCCAAGCAATACTTTATTAACTTGGGCTTCGACTGTCCTGCTCGTCAGACTACCCCCGATTTCCTTACCTCCATGACGTCGTCTATTGAGCGAGTGGTGCGCCCTGGGTTTGAAGGGAGAGCACCACGGACACCGGATGAGTTCGCCACTGCATGGAAGAATAGCGCCGAGTACAAGGCTTTGCAGGCCGAGATCGAGGCCTACAAGGAAATGCATCCCGTAGGTGGACCAGACGCCGACGCCTTTCGTGAATCTAGGCGCGCTCAGCAGGCCAAGGGACAGCGCAAAAAGTCCCCGTTTACCTTATCGTACTCCCAACAGATTGAGCTATGTCTGTGGCGTGGCTGGAAGCGATTGTCTGGAGATCCGAGTTTGACTGTCGGCTCCCTCATTGGAAATGTCGTCATGGCTCTCATCATTGGTAGTGTCTTCTATAATCTGGACGAGACGTCATCCAGCTTCTTCCAACGTGGCGCTTTGATTTTCTTTGCTTGTTTGATGAACGCCTTTTCATCTGCACTCGAGGTATGCACGTGATCCATATCTTTCGTCCTCCCCGAGGCTGCGATAGCAGGCCATCTACTAAACAACAAGGGCGGCAAAAGAGCTAGGAGCTGTTTGGGCTAACCCAGTTGCAAAATTATAGATTCTGACGCTATATTCGCAACGTCCCATCGTGGAGAAGCATGCTCGATATGCACTTTACCATCCATCGGCTGAAGCAATCTCTTCCATGCTGTGCGATGTCCCGTATAAGATTGCCAATGCCATACTGTTTAATCTTACTCTTTACTTCATGACAAACCTTCGAAGAGAAGTGGGCGCGTTCTTCTTTTTCCTGCTCATCAGCTTCTCGACTGTCTTGGTCATGTCCATGATCTTTAGATTCATTGGCTCCGCGTCTCGGACACTGTTCCAAGCCCTCGTACCGGCGTCCCTTTTGATCCTCGACCTCGTCATCTTCACTGGATTTGTCCTGCCAAAACGGTACATGCTCGGATGGTGCAGATGGCTGAGCTACATTGACCCGCTCGGCTACGCTTTCGAGTCTCTCATGGTGAACGAGTTTCATAATCGCCAGTTCACATGCACCCAGAACGTTCCGACGAATAAAGGCCCAGGGTCCAGCGTCATCCCTGCGCTTCAAAAGTACGCGAATGTGAATCCCGAAAATCAGGTTTGCTCCGCGGTTGGTTCTATTCCAGGAGAAAACTTTGTGGATGGCGACAGATACACGAGAACCCAATTTGGCTACGAATGGAGTCATAGGTGGCGCAACTTAGGCATTGTTATGGCATTCGTCTTCTTCTTTCTCGCGCTTTACATGATCGCTGCCGAGCTGGTCTCCGAAAAGAAATCCAAAGGTGAGGTCTTGGTATATCGCAAAGGCCACAAGCCCCTCGCTGTGGAAGAGGCCGAGAAACGACGCAAAGATCCTGAAGCTGCAATGGCCAATGTGAGTTCCATTGTCAGTTCTGACCAGAGCCACGGGCAAGGAAAAGAAGCCGGTATGCTTCAAAAGCAAACATCTGTTTTTCAATGGCGCAACGTGTGCTACGAGGTCAAGATCAAGTCTGAGACGCGAAAAATTCTTCGTGATGTCGATGGTTGGGTCAAGCCTGGCACGTTGACCGCGCTCATGGGAGTGTCTGGAGCAGGAAAGACGACTCTTCTGGATTGCTTGGCTGATCGAACATCGACGGGTGTCATCACGGGTGAGATGTTTGTTGACGGACGCCCTCGAGACATGTCTTTCCAGCGCAAGACAGGCTATGTGCAGCAACAAGACTTGCATTTGCAGACAACCACTGTTCGCGAGGCTTTGAACTTCAGTGCCATTCTTCGCCAGCCCGCCCACGTTTCCAATGAAGAGAAGCTGGCATACGTTGACGAGGTGATCAAGCTGCTCGACATGACCGAGTACGCTGATGCCGTTGTCGGCGTTCCCGGTGAAGGCCTCAATGTCGAGCAGCGTAAGCGTCTCACCATTGGCGTCGAGCTTGCTGCTAAGCCCCCTCTGCTGTTGTTTGTTGATGAGCCTACCTCTGGCTTGGATTCGCAAACATCGTGGGCCATTCTTGACTTGCTGGAAAAGCTCACCAAGGCTGGCCAGGCGATTCTATGTACTATTCATCAGCCATCTGCTATGTTATTCCAGCGATTTGACCGACTCCTCTTCTTGGCCAAGGGTGGCAAGACGATGTACTTTGGTGAAATTGGACAGAATTCCAGGACGTTAATCAACTACTTTGAGAGAAACGGCGGGCACCGCTGTCCAGAAGCTGCCAATCCAGCCGAGTGGATGCTTGAAGTGATTGGAGCTGCCCCGGGAACAGCCACGGATGTCGACTGGTACCAGACTTGGCGCGACAGTCCCGAATACCAGAGCACACAGGAAGAACTCGAGTCGATGAAGCAGGGGCGACGAGAATCCGTGGTCTCGGCGCCTGTCGAGGAATTGCAAGACGGCGAGAATGGCTACCGTGAATTCGCAGCACCCTTTTCAGTCCAGCTCAAGCTCAACCTTCACCGTGTGTTCCAACAATACTGGAGAACGCCCGTCTACATTTACGCCAAGACTGCCCTCTGCACGCTTGTCGCGCTGTTCATCGGCTTCATCTTCTACAAGGCCCCCAACAGTCAGCAGGGACTGCAGAACCAAATGTTTGCCATTTTCCAGCTCCTCACCATCTTTGGTCAGATTGTACAGCAGTCTATGCCACAGTTCATCATACAGCGATCATTGTACGAGGCGCGCGAGCGACCCTCCAAGGTGTACTCGTGGAAGGTGTTTATGTTGTCCCAGATCATCGTCGAGCTGCCCTGGAATGCCTTGATGTCTGTCATCATGTACTTTTGCTGGTACTACCCCATTGGTCTCTATCGCAACGCCGTTCCCACAGATGCAGTTTCCGAGCGCGGAGTCCTCATGTTCCTCTTCTTGCTCTGGTTCATGATGTTTACTGGCACCTTCTCGACCATGATTGTTGCCGGCTTCGAAACAGCCGAGGCAGGTGCCAATCTTGCTAATCTGATGTTCATGCTCTGCCTCATCTTTTGCGGCGTGCTCGCCACACCCGACAGCCTGCCACGCTTCTGGATTTTCATGTACCGCGTGTCGCCGTTCACGTACCTCGTGTCCGGCATGTTGACCACGGGTGTTGCCAACACCGACGTCGTCTGCGCCGACAATGAATTCCTCAAGTTCAAGCCCCCCGGTAATCAGACGTGCCTGGAATACATGAAGGACTACATCGACGTGTTTGGGGGCAAGCTCGCTGACGAGTCGGACCGGTCCATGTGCCAATACTGCACCATTAGCGAAACGAACGCGTACCTTGCTGGCGTGGGCAGTTACTACAGCGACCGCTGGCGCAACTTTGGGATTCTTTGGGTCTATGTATTGCTCAACATAAGCGCGGCTATGTTTATGTATTGGCTTGCGCGGGTGCCAAAGAATAAGTTGGGGGGGAAGAAGGCGAAAAATGAGTAGAGGTACGATGCATTTGTACTATTCATGATGACGCGTTTATCTTTCGCTCTTGTTGCATTTCTTTATTCTTTGTTTTTCTATGTTCTTTTCCTTTCTTACATCTTTTTCTGACTTTGCTTTGTTTATGTCATGTGTGAAACGACAACATGAGTTATGTAAATATGCAAAATTGAAGGAACGTGTGGCGACGCGCAGAGAAGGCGTATATTCCGTGTTTGCTTTTTAATTAGACTTGGTAATGCGATTATGATTTCGTAGTGTCGTCTATGATCTGGTCCTCCTTTTGCGCCGCAGATATATCGTTTCAGCCTTGGCGCGGGATATGTACATAAGTAACAATGCTGCCACTGTTGGGATTGCATTGCAGATGCATCATGCCTGATTGTGGTCTGCAAACAAGTTGAGCGACATCAATCAGGCTGCAGTCAAAAAGACTGCGCACAAAAACGTTACACATGGCTCTTCCTTGAACCTTCTATACTGCCACATGTGTGTGACACGGCCATGACTTGAGACCCCTTCGTTGTTCTCTCCTATTCTCTTGTCCAACTGACTACCTAATTCTAAAGTCTACATCTTCCCCTCTCCTTGAAATTGAAAAGTCCATCTCGCGGATTCACACCACCTAACGCAGCAATGCCCCAGTCTATATATACCTACCATACATGCCTTGCCTATTTTTTACAGCCCAAAATATCTAACCCATGTACGCCCATACCCAAATGCAATCCCTTCAAAAGGCCCCAAGGAACCAAGATTGATGAAACAGACATGCCAAAGACTCAGTGTCCTTCGCGTTGTGTGAGTTTGAACAAGCTTGTTTACCTCCTGTTATAGTTGAGGAATCGACTCTGCAAAACGAGAAAAAAGTTAGTGATCGCACGCCAAAAAAAAAAAAGAAAAAAAAAAACCCCCCAAGGAATGGGAAAAACCTACCGCAGTAAACAAAATAATAAGATTACTCCCAATAAAAGCAATCATGATCCCCAAATCTCGCCACCGGTGCTCAAACGACAGCCCAAGCCGCTCATAGAACTGATCCCCAACCTTGTACGCGCAGTACTCGCAATTCCGCGTCCCATTATCCACCAAGTACCCCGGCGCGCCTGCCTCGAAAAACGCAGCCATGTACTCCCCACAGGTGCTGTTCTCCGGCGCAACGAACCGGTTCACTTCCCCAGAGGTACACACGACCTTGAGCCCATGCAGCGCCGTGGTGACCATGCCGCCGATAAGGCGGGTAAACGGATCAAGCTGGTAGAGCCACGTGCGCCAAAAGGCAGGGATCTGTGGTGCAGGAATTGTCACGCCGCAGAAGAGGGCGAAGACGGTTACGATGAAGGGGTCGAATTGGGCGGATATACGTGGCGAGGGAGTCAGAGACGCAAGACCTTGACCCATGGTGACGGCGAAGACTTCTGTTGTGAGAATCATGAGGAATTGGTATCCGGCGCGGGAGGGGCTCGCGTCGAGGCCAGGCAAGAAGTATATGCAGACGAAGAATACAACGGCGCATAGGATCGAGTAGGGCATTTCGGCGGCCGTGATGGCTGTGACAAAGGTCATGGGGGAGTACATCTTGGAGGATGCTTCGCGGAAGAAGAGCGCTCGCTTGGTGTGGAACATGACTTCGACCTGGGTGATGATGAGGGCTGGTAGGACGGTGACCTGGAAGATGACGAAGACGGTGTACTGGAGCGAAGAACGGGAGTTGTCGAGGTGGAGATAGGCTAGGCCTGAGATGAAGGCCACGGCGAAGTGATTGAAGAGCCGAGTGAAGAGGTAATTTGGTGAACGCCAAAAGCCACGGAACATGCGTTGGGAGACCACCCTGAGCTGGTGGTGCGCGGGCGAAGCGTACTCTGTTTCGGAGTCGTGGCTCGAACTTTGTGCGACGACTCTTCGTTCCTCGCGCATCTCGACAATGGCCTTTTTGACGTGCTCTAGCTCTGGACTCGCTTCCCAGATGTCAGCCCAGTCGGTATCACCGAGTCGTCGCGCGCTGCCTGCGCCGATGGCTTCCAGCATGAACTCGGCGACATTATCTGTGGGAGCAGCCTCAGCGCCGTGACGCTTCAGGTACGCGCGCAAGATGGATGCGTCTTCGCCAATATCCCCAAAATACACGGTCCTGCCTCCACGCTGGAGCAGCAGAAGCCTGTCAAAGTTTTCAAACAAGGCCGCATTGGGTTGATGGATAGTGCAGAGAATCGCCTGGCCAGCAGCCGCAAGCTTCTTGAGGAATCGCACAATGTTGAACGCGCTTTGGCTGTCCAGGCCAGAGGTCGGCTCGTCTAGGAACAACAGCAGCTCAGGCTTCGCAGCTAATTCCACACCAATGGTGACTCGCTTACGCTGCTCGACCGTCAGACCGGCCTCAGCACTGCCGATGATGCAATCCGCAATAAGCTCCATCTCCAGAAGAGCAATGATTTCCTCCACATAGGCGTGGCGTTCGGCCGTGGGCGTTCCATACGGCTGTCTGAGATCGGCTGAGAATCGGAGGGCTTCGCGCACCGTCTGCGTGGGCTCGTGTAGATCGAGTTGTTCAGCGTACGAGGTCGATCGCTGGAACTGCTTGCCGGGCTTGGAGCCGTCCACAAGAACGTCGCCAGAGATGACACCAATGTTCTTACGCGAGGCCAACACATCCAGCAGGGTGGTCTTTCCAGCGCCTGAAGCCCCCATAAGAGCAGTCAATTCGCCAGGTCGCACGTATCCGAATACGTTATTGAGAAGTCGTCGCGTCCCAGATGCCACTGGGACATCATAGCAGAGGTTTTCCCAAGTCAAGATACTTTCGGATCGGATTTCGAGGTCTGATCCTGCTTCGTTCGTCTGATCCTTGTGCTTCGCCTCGCGCTTCTTCATTAGCTGCTCATTGAGGGCCTTGCGCTCCTCGTTTGGCCGTAGATAGACCTTGAATGAGTTGCCCCCCATGCCGAAACTGACAACCTCACCCAGTACAATGTTGAGAAACAGGAAGAAGACGATGATGGCAAAGACGATGGCCCAGTTGCGCCACAAGTCTCCGGGGTAGTATGAAAAGCCTTGCGCAATGTAATCGGGTCCGGTAACGAAAGTAGTCCCCGCAGTCGAGCCGGGCAACGTACAGACTTGGTGGTTGATGTCCGTATAGCCTGGGCCAGACGGGATAAGGGAATCGGCCGTGCATGTCATGTCGATGCGCTCAAACTCGTTCTGCATCAAAGAGCTGAAGATCAGACCAAGCGGATTGATCCAGTAGATCCATCGCAGCCACACCTTTTGTGACTGATACTGAATAATGTAACCAGAAGTAGTGACAAAGAGTGTAATGACGACGACGGCAAATTTGATGGCAGAATCGAAGCTAGGACTGGCACAGCCGATGATGCGGAAGAACAAGGCCATGGCAATGTTGCCCGACAACAGCATCAAGTAAAAGGTGAAGAAAGCGCCTGCATCCCGGACGAGCCCCGTCATGAAATAGACAATAATGGAAAACGTCATGACCTCGGAAGCCGAGAACAACTGATCCACTATAATCTGCGCAATCCACAGTGCGGATGGTCTATGGAACGCAAAGGCCTTGTGTTTGTTGACAATGCCTCTGCCCAACATGGTGCCTGCCAGTTCCGAAAACGCCTGAAAGGCATTGAACAACAGAGCAAAAAATAAGAGACCACCCTTGCTGAAGGCGCTGGCCGAGTTCTTTTCCAAATTAAGATACAGTGTGCCCAGCACGATGGCGATGGCCAAGCTTCGCACCCAGGACACAGTCAGGTGGAAACGATCCTGCAGCTTTAGAATGAACTGCCGCTTCATGAGGGCCCAGACTTGTAAATGGAAGCCAACCTGATAGACAGACTTATGGGACGTCCCACGCTTGCCCTCCTTGACAGCAACGTGGAAGTCTTCGTACTTGTGCTTCTCCTGCTCCAAGTCGCGCTTGTAATTCGCGATTTCGCTTTCGATCCTCTCTTGGTAGTAAGAGCTTCGGAAGGCTTGCAGCAAAGCGTCTGGAGTGTGCGGTACATCACTCGCTGATCGTCCCGAGGCAAATCGTCTTTCGAATTCGTCAGTACAGCCGGTCAGGTAGTCGGGCGTCGTTTGTCTCGGTCGTGGTGCGAAGCCAAGTGCCTCGAAGTAGCTTCGGGCTTCCTTGGCAGGGCCAAAGAAGATCTGCTTGCCTTGATCGATGACCATGACCTTGTCAAACAGATTGTATATATTCTCGGAAGCCTGGTACAGAGACACAAACGTGGTTGTTTTGTACAAGTTGGTCTGGATGCGAAGTGATCGGGCGAAATCTAATGCTGTACTGGAATCAAGACCACGGGTGCTGTTATCCCACGAAAGAATGCAAGCATTCGTAATCATCATCTCAGCAATGGACACTCGCTTACGCTCACCACCAGAGACTCCTCGAACGAAATGATCGCCAACAACCGTCTTCTTCGTATGTTGGATATTGAACATCTTGAGCAAGGTGGAAATGACATGCTCCTTGAAGTCCGCTTTGCTCATGTTTCCAGGCCTCTTGGCAGGCATCTTGGTGTCGAGAGCGAAGCCCAGTGTCTGTTCAACGGTCAACGTGGGGTGGTGAATATCGTCTTCGGCATTATACACTGCTTCACCTCGGTAGCGAGTAAATTCCTTGGCAGTCCACGGGCCGTAAAAGACGTCTCCCTGAATACCCGTGTATCCGTGTCGTTGGTTCGCAATCGTTTTGAGAAATGTCGTACATCCAGAGCCTGGCTTGCCCAGAACTAGCACCATTTCGCCAGGATTGCAGACACCTTGAAAGCCATCGAGAATCGTCGTTTCCACCGGCTTCTTTCCTAGTCCCACCAAACTCAAGATGGGCGTGAGTACGTCGATGAAGTTGACAAAGGCATCGGGGAACGTCTGAACATAATTGGCGCTACCGCCAACACCCTTCACAGTCAGGCCATCCCAACAGGCTCCGATATGTTTGTCCTTGATGCCGACGGCCTCTCCGGCAGCAAGATCCCCACGCAACGCCGCCTCCAGATCAAAATCGGGGCAGGATTCCGATTCTGTGTCGACAGTTTTCGAGCCTACAGCTAAGGCATCGTCGCAGTCTCTGTCTTTCGGTTTGCTGAGTCGACGGCTTGCACGGCTGGCTCGGGATACACCAGTGAATTCTCGTTGCAGCTCGGCAAAAACCGCCTCTGCTTGTTCCACCGACACGCCAGGCTCGACTGAAGAACCCTCTGTGCCGATGGGTTGGTCATGTAGGGCAGTTGAGGTAGAGCCTTGCGAGTTTCGTCTTAGAGTTTGGGAAGCGCCGGCGTCTGAGCATTGATACGTCATGATGGTCCTGGGCCACGATCACCCAGGGGTCGAAGAAGGACCTGAAGGTCTATTGATCTCTTGTTTTCCCCTCAATCATAAGATCGGAGTCATCGGACAATGAATCTGCTCCCTTTTCCTCGCATTCAAGGAATGGGAGTGGGGGGCTCCGGATTGAGACGGGTCAGAACGTGTAGGTATCGACTGGCGGAAGAAGGCTCGCGGGGGAAGAGAGCGGCACGGCAAGAACGACACCAGAGGCTACGGAGTTGTGTCTGTAGATGGGAGAGGGGATTTGTAACTATCAATATGGATGAGCAGGCGAAACAAGCTGCCGTCTGCCTCAGGATCACGGAACTGGTCATGAAGGCTCCCGAGTCCCGAGTCACCCCCTTCGACTTACTCGGGGTCCAGGGGTCGTTCGCCTTTGAAGTTCCATACCTCTACTCCGTATTGTTCGCCACACGAGACAAGAAGGAAACGGTCCGGCCCACAGCAATGCGGCGCATAGAGGCTAAACTCAAGGCAAGCAGGGGATGAAGTGGAATCTAGGTGCCGATGTGGGGGGCCGAAAGACTTTCGCGTCACCTCGTCTGGGACGTGACGTGCCAGAAGACGAAGCCTGATCCGTCTACGGAGATGTAACCTACATTGTAACTCGGTATGGTTCGCCGAAGGACGGATCGACAATTCGACAAGAGCTTATGTACTCCGTAGAAGGCCAAGACCAAGGAGCGCACGTGAGCTCCGATGACTCTACTCCGAAGTGGTGGAGGCAGCCGATTGGCCTCGCGAGGCGTTGACGATGGCAAGCATTGCCTGGTGGCCACATCGGCCGAGGCGTCTGCTTGCCTCTGATCCGATATTGACAGAATTGTATCGAGTTAGGTAGGTACCCATGCCAATGAAGCCAGCAAGCGACAATGACAATTTGCTGCGTCGTCTGAAGCGACGTCGTCTGGAAGTGGAAGGGTTGAAGAAGGTGAGTCGTGAACGGCAAGGATGGCTTGATCTCCGTAATGCACGTTTTGAGGGGGCTAAACTCTAATGGGCTGCTAGTGAGTAGGGCGCCCCGCTACGCAATCTGGGAATATGTGCCGTAATGAAAAAGGGGAACATAATTACTCCGTACCAGGTAATGTACCTTACCAAAGCGCTGCATCGCCATCTTGTGCGCCGGCTTGGGTCCTCGGCTCCGGCACGAATCTCGGCTCCAGCATCGCTTCTATGTACATTGTATCATGTACTCCGTACTCCGTATCACAGGCTACAGCAGACTCCAGAGCTTCCCTTCGTAAGCTTCTTTGCTTCTTTGCTTCCCCCTGCGACGACGACATGAGGCCAATGCGATCAGGCTGCGATCAGAGCATCATTACGTTACACACCCCTTCACGTCAGCATCGGAAGCTACTAAGCGAACGGAACGATTCTTCTGCTACAGACTACTCCGTACATACCTACAGTAACCTATGTATGTACTCCGTACATCACCTCCAACGGGCTGCATGAATCAGAGCTGCTCGCCACAGTGTCCTCGGCGCTCGCAAGGTTGAAGGAGCTCTTGTCGCGACTCGCATGACTCGCTGTCACTGCCCAGCAAGCATCCTTTCGCTCCGAATGCACCCCTTCCTGAAAGTGGGGGTTTTATGTTAACGACCCCGAAGGAAGATCAAGCAAGGAGGTTCTACCATGCCGCCGGATACTGCGTTGAAATAAGCATAAACCAGTACGGAGGAGTGCATGTATGTATGTGTAATAACAATACCTACGTGCATAGCAGGCGAACGAAAGAATGGAGTGAAATGGCCAGTACGGAGAGGTAGCCACAGAAGCAAATATACAGACAGAGTACCTAACGTACTCCGTATGTGCCTAGGTAAATATGTACCTAGGAGGTATGTACATATGTACCTGTGCTGCACGCGAGTCCCCACATTCCTTCTCCTGCCTCATCTAAGATCTTTCTTCTTCATCACTTCTTTGCTTCTTTGCTTCCCTTCTTCGTCCTTGGCATTGAGAATACCATCTTCTGTGCGAGGCTCAAAGTTCATCTTCAACATATGTACGACCAAGCACTGAGCAGTGTCATGGATGAGAGATCCCTTTGGAAAGGATCCTGGACAGGGAATCGAGAATCCGGCCTGCAACCTCCGTACTAAGCAATTCAGATCGGCATACAAAGTAAACTGGATGCATGTTCACTGCCAAGAACGCTCCTTTGCGGCTTTGACCCCTTTCCCCCTTTCCCATGGCCTCAAACATGACGTAGCACAACAATTGCCCGTCGCAACGACACACGACGCTCAAGTCGTACAACATATATTACCACATCCCAAGTGGTGAAATGAACGGGATGGCTCTTGCGATGGTACCTGCTTACAGACATACAGTGGATGTCACAAAGTGTTTCGACGTGCCCTCACGAATTGTTGCTTCCGACAAGCGCATGAACATCCACCTAATGCTGGAGGGAATAAGAAGAAGAAAGCTGTTCAGTTCATGAGATAGAGGCCCGCGTGAGAGACCCGGTTGGCAACAACGTTTTAAATAAAGAGGCAGCATATGTATGTATATCTACGCGAAAAGTTCGCGTAAGGAGTACTCCGTACAGTACATATGTACAGAGTAAGATGACTAAATGTCTCTTTGTGCCAACACTGAATGAACCGAGTCTTTTCGTGCCAAGTTCAAACAGAGGCTGCTGGCTCCGCTAGATGGACCTCACCAGGTAATTTATGTATGGCCGATAAGAAGACGTCGTGCTGAGTGAGCATATTATTGGTTTGCTGCAGAGAGTAGAGTCCATGCCGTCACAGATTTCTCGGCTCGGAAGGAAGCGGGACGTCGAGATGCCGGACGCATTTCTTTAGATTTGTCTTCTGAGTGATTTCTTTCTTTTTGGAGAGGGACTTTGCAGGTCGCTAGAGGCCCGAGGGTCGACCATTCACTCCGTAGTGTAGGTAGGTAGTCCGTACACATAGGTAGCTCAGTCTTCACATCCCCTCATCTTGATTCTCATACTCCGTCTCCGTACATAGGTCTCCGGAGTCCGTACATAGGTACTATTCCGTAGTCGTACGTAGTGTACGGAGTAGATGAGGGTCCTTCGTCGTCGCCCCTGGGCTTCTGAGCCCATGGAAATCAGCATGCGCGGGAGCCGAGGCCTACGAACATGCTTTCAATGACTTGCTGGGGTATTCCGGCCTGTGCCGCGGATGTTTCCGTCCTCAAGTGCCTGTACACACCTAGGTGTACACGGAGGCATCATTTCTGCCGTGGCCCTTGCAAATTCTTGCCTGTGTGGTTGGCGAGGGCGAATCCGGAATCGTTATCCGATCCACCACGGGACCCGGATGAATCGTTCAATGTTGCACGGTAGCCTGTACTGGCGGGGGGTTCAATTTCATCCCCCGCCAGTAGGTAGGAATCAGTTGTGCCGGCACGAGCTTGTTATCTTTTGAGAATACATAGGTACGTGAGTACCTATAACTCTTTTTATGAAGTAATGACAACGTACAGAAGATAGGTAGTCTCCATAGGTACATAGTCGTTGGAGAAGGAGTAAGATCAGGGTGTCACTTGCATCAGAAGTCAGAACTGAGACAGCCTGGTCAGTCATCTTTGCATTGTATGTATGTATGTATGTACTTAACTCCGGAGTCCGTACGTACTGACTCGAAACTGTAGCCAACTGCTACTTATTATTATGCACTGCTTGATCATCCTCCATTTTCGGCTCCTCTTGCGCCTTGAACACGAACAACTCGGACTACATACATTGAAACATGGAAGCCCTGCCTGCCTGGCCCACGTACTCCGTACCTATCGCATTACTACGTAATGCCTACGGAGCAACAAGTCTCAGTACAGGTCCGCTGCTCTGCGGCTTCGGGATTTCTCTTTTCTCTTGTTTCCTTTTCTTTCAGTCACGTATCACACCGCAGAGTCAGCTTGACGAGAGCCAACAAGAGCTGATATTGATAGTCCCTGTGCGGCTATGGTCCCGTGCCCCGCGGCGGATCTACCCTCACGAAGTTCCAGGTTCGAACTCCATGTTTCGCACGGTCCGTCTAGAAGGGAGAAGACGTTGTCGTGAGGGTCTCGCATACCCATCACCACAAGGACGAAGCGCATTCCATATCGTGGGTTCCAACTAGAACTGCACGTCGACTCACTGAGAAAGTACTCCGCAGTACATCGGTGCTGCAGCGATGTACATATCCATTGAAGGCAGATGGCGTCATGTTTCAGACTCGTGTTTGGAGACTGCTGACGCGGCATTCAAACCATTGATGCATTGATAAGGACGGTGCCGGCGACAAATGCCTATTGCAGAGCCATTGAGGTCCTTGATGATATATGTAGTCCCATTCTCATATTCATGCTCCGTGACCGTGAGCCGCGCTCGCCAATCGCTCATTAATCCGTAGAAAACATCCACAGTGATCTCGGAAGTCGTGCTACACGCCTCGTAGTCGAAATCAAACAGTCTCCCATCCTTCAAACCTTCTCGAAAAGATACATCTCCACCGTCTCCGATTCGCGTCCTAGAACGGGAAGTGATAGAACAAGCTTATCTCTGACTGTCCAGTCCTCGGCGGCCATCATGTCAAAGAGGACAAGTTCGTCATCATGGCGTGGTTTTGTCGCGAGGAAGACTGTGGTAGCAAAATCTCCATCGTCTGGGTCAAAGCTCTTATTCTGTTTGTGCACGGCAGACAAGGTGCCCACGAGGGCCGGAATACTATCGGCGTTGTATGTGCAGTCACTCAGCATGATGAGGTCCCAGCGACGGTCCTGAACTTTGGAGCCAAAGCGCCCCTGGCAACCCTTGTTCCAGTCCAAGTTCTCGTACATGACTTGAGCATAGCCGAGATTCGATCCCGACCGCTGCTGGTGTAGGCGGCCCATGTTGGATCGTGCCCCTCGTTCTGCGTCGTCGCAATCCGTCATGAGAATAGTGCAGTCGCCCATGCCCTTGGGATATACGGCGCAAAGACCGACTCCGAGGATGCCAACGCCACAGCCGAGCTCGAGAACGTTGACACCGTCCTCCTGGGTGAGGATCTCGTGTACTTTCTTCATGCAGCTACTCTGACTGGTTTCGAGCTCAGGGAACTTGAAAGTTCCAGCGATGGCCGACAGAGACACCAGGCCGCCATCCCAGATGTGTCGGGCGATGCTGTGTCCGATTTGCTCCCCGATTATCAAGTATTGCGCCGGCTCGCCCCGACCGCTCAGCAGGATTTGACGAAGAGAAGCGTCGTTATCGACATCAGGTCCGCTCAACCCGACCGTGGCGGTTGAGATGAGACCATGGGCACCACCATGCTTTCGGTCCTTGATGGACGACTTGAGAATATTGTAGATGCTATCGGCAGCCAACTCTGGATTCGCGGGCCCGATGGACAAGGAAACCGAGTCTCCGCCTGCGATCGCATTCTCAATTTTGGGCGGAAGCTTGAAGATCGGTTTCATGACCCGATGTCCCCTTCCCCATTCGAGTGGGCATCTTTCGATCAAAGAGCACGATACGTTCGCGTACGGTGATGATTCCGCATAGGCCTTGACAGTGATGCCCACGGGATCCATCGGGGCCAAGAGATCGTCCCCCAAGTCATTCGCGACTTCAAATGTCACCGACGTCTTGATTCCATCTGTGACCACGTTGATTTTTGGCGGCCCCTTGAGTCGCACGTAGTGCATGGTAAGATGAAGTGATGAGTGTTGCTTCTATTAATGAAGAGATAACAGATAATAAAGCGAGGAAAGAAAGAAAGAAGAAAACCTTGTCGTCGATGAATTAAGCAAGTAGGTACGAAGTATTAATGTGGGCACTGGGCTCCAACCAGCTCAGGAAGGTACAGATGTTGAACAAGAAGTCAGGAGTCAGACAGCATGCTGTTCACTCAGAGTGAGGGAGACAAATGGGCGCAAACAGCTTGAGTTTGTCACCGAACAACGTTGATGCGATGAACGGACTGGTGAGAGGTTGCGCGAGTGATGATAGACCACTTGTGCGTCGCATAAATTTGCGCTTGGAGAAGCGTGACAAGGAATCTGGAATCTACGCGCCCAACAATACCTGGTGGTGCCTAGGTACATATGTACCTTGCTACCTAGGATACGCCACTGTTCGCCACATCATCCCACCGGTGACCGAACAGGTACTCCGTACTACCTATGTACCTATGTACATAGAGGTAGCTACAGAGGCCTAAGGTGGGAGGTATGTCGCACATACAACACCAACATCGAAGACGGCAAGGCTTTCCTAGAGAACAGATTCTCGGCGACCGCCGCCGCTATGAACAACCTCCAGAATCGCCGGTCGCGCCGAACGAAGATCTGGGATCTGAATAAAAGAAGAATCCGATCTCGACGCAGCTCAATAGTCCACGGCCCTCGGATCGCATCGAGCTCGCGACTCCTCTCTAGGCTCTATGTCCTCGACTCCTGTCCCGCTTCCCGCTTCCCGCTCCGCGCCACGACCGCGACGAAAATTGTTACAGTTAGCGAGATAGTTTTTGGATCTCGGCGAATCGTGACCAGCACTGTTCTGCGCCGGTCACGATCGACTCCCGCCTGTCCGGCTTAGTTTCCGAGGACTACGTGTTCTTTCTTTGCCACGCATAAGCCGTCTAGTCTCCTCGCCCTGGGTGACGTCCGGTCCGACTTGCACATTCTATCAGTATCTCGAATATGAAGGAGGACATACAAGAGTTGTCTCCCGTCCCCTATGGCATGACAGGCAAGGGCTTGAGGGCGGGAGTCGGGCGGCTGGTCCATGAAGAGGGCATTCTACAACGGCAAGATCTGTGATATATGCAAGGGTAGGTACCTAGCTTGAGAAGTTGGAACACATTTTTCGGCTATGCCATGGACCGCCTTTCGCTGCGATCGAAGCCATCGTTGCCATAGCATACAACTTCCACTGTCCGTTGACTTGTTGATGCCCACAGAGGAGCAGACAAACACTTCCTCTGACGCAATCATAGCAGTTTATTATTTGCCGAGTCGAGTCGGCCAAGCTTAGCGGCTTTTGGGCAGGCTGTATTGGTCGATGTAGCTGAGGTATTATAGTATGCCCTTTGAGACCGTACGGAAACGGCCATCCCTTCAGGGATATCGGGCATGCTATTACTTGCAGCTTGGGGAGCAGCGCCTGGTAGTTGCAAGCTCAAGCATTTGGACAATGGACTGAGCTAGATGATCAGTGGGCACTGGGCATCTTCTACTGCCGAGAGTTTGTTGCTGAGATTTTGGTGCGGGTGCTTATTCTTTGAGCAGTTCCCTTCAACTTCCAAGTATTATCGTGGGCAAGAGTTTCACAGAAAAACCATGTCCGGCCACCTTGATTTCTACGGAATAGGTCTTGCCAATAGATAATGATTGGTTCTCATGCATGTGATGCGAGAATGGCTACTGAAACTCCAACCCCTCACTCACGTACCCGTTCAGCAGGTGTTATCGTAATGGAACGAACGATCAGGCGCATGGCCCTACTCACATATCGCATTCACTGATTTTCCAATACTCAGCCGCATGCGGTCTCACCGCCCGGGCACTGCATCGGGGATCACGAGATGAGCGGAAATCGTCTCATGCAGATGAAAAAGATGCTTCGTGAGGTTGCACCCGTCACAAGTCTTGCGCCACTTCAATAAGTCCGAGCGCCTCTCCCTCTTTCCTTCTCAATTATTGTACCTACTGAGATCATCACGTGGAATGACGAGGCTGCATACGAAAATGCAGCAAAGGATCCCGACTCCGGAGTCCCGACGATGCGCAAAAGCCCTCCATCACTCTCCTGGTACTCCTGTTGTGCGAGTCCTCGACCAACAGCATGGGGGATCTGCAACGACAGCTCGAATACCTACATAGCATGCCACCATGCCACCATGCAAAGGCCGTCGCGCATGCATTCAAGCGCCCGGAGCAACCCTCGGGGATGCAACCTTCGAGGTTGCAATTTAAGCCCGGGGGTGAAGCCACGGCGATATGGGCTCCCAGATCCAGCCTTGTGAACGCCTGGTAATACTACCTACCTACATAAGACTTTGAAAATGGAAGATTTCCAAAGTTCCTTTATCACGGTAACAGCGGAACCCCCACGCCATTTCTTTCGCCTCGCATTTCAATCAGGACAACTCTGGTCAATATGCATTCCGTGCTCCTCGCGCCCGACACGCGCCGCACCGTCTTTTTGGTGGCTTGATACATACATCATCATCTTGTTTGTCGCACAGAAGTCCAGCATGAGGAAGGGCCATGGATGATGGAATAAAACAGGGTCGTTGATCGCTGTTAAGACTGAAACAGATTCATAGTTTACCAAGCTCTGTGTGAAGCGTGTGAAGAGGCAGTACTAAGTAGTCTGTCTTTGTGAGCCTCGCATCAGACCAGATTTTGTAGCTTCTGATGCTCTGTACCGGTATGAACCTAGGTACCTATGTTAATGTACGTACTCCGTACAATGTACATGCATCATGTTCTGGATGTTACCGTATGTACGTAATCGGACCCGTCGGCAACGAGGCCTTAGCGTGTTCTTGATGACTTGCCTCAGCCTGTGCCAAGAGCCGAGATACTACGTAGCCAGGCGGCAAGAGCTGCACGTGTAGGTGGTAGTATCAGAGAAGGGGTGTGCACTGTGCGGTCTCACCAAAGAAACGACGCCAAACTGCATTCTCTCGTCAAACTTGATAGAACCAACTGCGTTTTGCGACAAGGGTGCGAGACTCTTTACGGAGTACCTACATAGAAGGAAATGGGCCGGGCGATGAAATCAAAGCCAAATCGTGAGCAAGAACGCTGGAGATTTGAGATATCAAAGGTTCATCAGTTCGGGCCAACAACAAGGGAGGAGGGGACGTGTAAGAGAGCTATGTGCGACCTGCGTTCACGTGTCAAGACTCAAGACTCAAAGCCAACACATTCCGGCCCAACTCCTTGGCCGTTAATTGGCCCTGACTAGTCTCAAGGCTTGTTTCTCCGAGTCACCTGGGAGTGCTGAGACTTAAATGGCATGCAAGTCTCTCCCGAGTCCCAACGCTCCGCGTCGTGTGTTTTGCGCCGAACGGGCTCATCAAGGTGAGACAAAAAGAAGGCACAAATTGAAACATAATGATGATGAGGGCGGGCAAAGTCGTGAAATCCCACAAAGACAGAAGGTTGGTGACTGGTCCGCACTGTAAATAAATGAAGTCATCGCAAAACAAGCGAAAGACACGCCCCCCTCTCCCCCTCTTTTGACGGTCTGACTCCTGAGCAGTGAGTTCTGACCCAAGTTGAATCAACGAGCGCAGAAAACAGAGAAGGAGTTGAGAGAAAAGAGTCACCCCTCGGATTGGCTGCTCTCCAACAACTCCGAGTCCGAGACATGCATACCGCTGTGTGAAGCAAAGAAGAAACAATGAGACTGGATGATCTCCGAGATTAAATTAGAGGCTGGGAAGGAGGCGGCAGGGCACCCCTGCTTTGTCTCTAGAGTCTACGGAGTACACATAATAAGTTATAAGTACGTGATCATTGATATAAGCTATCGTATGCACTGCGTCCGCTACGATTGAGTTGCAGATTCTGGGAGTCTCAGGCTAGTGACCCTCGTACATGGCATGGTACGAAACATGTGCAATGAGATAGGGAGTAGGTACCTATGTACGACTTGCATCAAAACGCAGGAGATAGTTTTTCTTTTTCCTCTTTGTTTTACCATATATACAAACATTCGTGTTCGTCTGCGCCGGAACAGCCGGCTCACAAGCCCCGTCAGTTGTTGCATCTTTGTGTTGGCTGACTTCCCTCTTTCCCTTGACGAGTCTACTCCGTACAGAGTAACGGCAGCTGACGAGCGAGGGGAAATGAATGTCTGGCTTTGTATGTAGGTACCTGTTATATACACGTATTAGCATCGAAACAAGTATCCCTAGCCTCTGCAGTAATTTTTGTGTTTCTGAGAGAGATGCAAAGAATTATTTACATATGTAAATTAAATTTCGTCCTTTGTTATTTACACGCAAGTCCTGAATCCACCGCACGTACAGGTATAGGTACCTATGTACCTGGTCCAGAGGACAAAGAGACTTTGCCGCGCCTAAATAAAGTGCCCCGCGCCGTGAGAACAGACAAACATGTTTTCAGTTTGCAAGCAACCAAGTTTTGCCCATCCCGAAGCGCTGGGAACAAGCTGTTCATACTTAAACAGCATCTTCATTCAATTCAAGTCCCCCTGTACTCCGTACGTACATACGCTGTACGGAGTACAGTCTGAGAGGTACATACCTATGTAATAAGTCTTCCACAAGAGCAGCGTGGACGGACGAGTCGTACCTGCACCCGCATGCATGTATGTAACACGTAAACGCGCAACCGACCGCTGCAGAAAATATTGAGAAGTTAGAACCTCAGACAAGACATCGCCCCATTCGCGGCACGCTAATGAGGCGCAAGCTTGAGGTATCAGACCAGAAACGCGTTCTCTGTCGTACAAGCCCCGAGGTTACATCGCCTCATCTGATACGAAAAAGGGGGGGGGGGGGGGGTGGGTGTTTTGACAAGTCCCGTGTTGGCCGCCAAAACTCTTCAAGATATTGTTCCCGTGCATGTCCCGCTGTCTTGTCTTGTCATCTTGTCTTAACTTTTGTCGTCTTGTTCTCGTGTTGGCCAACTCGCGATATTAAATACCTATGGCAGTATGCAATCTGTAGGTGGGTATGTATATACTCTGTGCGCGAGATACATGTGTGAAATCGACCAGATCGGTCTAGGTACCATACTGATAGTTCTAGGAGTAGGTAGTTATGTAACTTGAACTACCCCAGCCAAGCTACAGTATGTACAACTGATCCCAATCTTGATTGTCGCAAAAATAAAAACCCAGCCTCTTTGCGTGACGACTCCAACCCGGCAAATGCTGGGGAGCCCCATTATACGTAACACAAGCTCACGGGTACTCCGTACAAGCGCCCGTGTGGTCTTGTCAAATATAATGTGATTTTGGGTGATAGTGTGCTTGTATTGATGATCGTGGCTTGTGATGTTCGTTCCTCAGGGGACAATCTAATTACAAAAAATGGGTGTATGTTTGTGCACGTGACTTCTGCCATGTATTACCGCCCAGCGTTATCGGGACCTCCAAGTACCCATATTATCCGACAGGTCTAATCTCCACTTCTCATCGCCCGAACATACTCCGTAGCCTCATTGTTTTGTTTCTTTTTTGCTTTGCCTTGCTTTGTTTCTGTTCTTTGGATGCACTGGAACCTGCAAGCTTGTTGTGCGGGCTAATGAATTAGTTGTCGATGGTTGTTGCAACTTACAACTTGTGAGCGGGCCGGCGGGAAGCTCTACAAGTTACAACCACAAGTCAAATTCTTAGGTACCTTCCAGTTCTCTTGAAAAATACTTTACGGAGTAGTGGTGGGTGGCGAGACGTTCAGTCACACGTAAAAGGCCAAGTCAAACATCAAGTCTGGTCAATCACAGGCACGTACATGCGATCAACTGGGGAATCATGGGTTTGCCTTCCTCTATGGGCCCATCTCCGTCTCGCGTGTCCTCCCGCTACCTCCTCGTAGATACAGTATCCCACTGATTCCCCCTGTCTGCTCGTCGATCTGCGCGCAGCCTTCTTCTCGTCTCACTCCTGCGACGCCTCAAAATGAAAAGGTTTGGGTATCTCTCTAAGACAAGGAAATCTCCAAGATGAAAAGGAAACAAAAAGCCCCTTGCTCCAGGTCCCCGCACAGGTCAACCATTCGACATGTCCACGACCTTCCTGGCAACATGATAAGTCCGGATTGAGGTCTTGATATACCTCAGAAAGAAAGTTTGTCAGATATAGAAGGAGATGCATTAAAAAAGAGTACAGCAACAAGGGCAATGATGATGCACCAGCGTGGAGCTTGGCCGCAAATCCGGATTTCATGAAAGAAACAAACAGAACAAAAAAAAAGGAGTCCGCGTGGCTGAAAAGAAAACTCCACATAAGGTACAGTCTACGGGCTGTGTCCAATTCCGGGAATAAGAAATGACATCCAGGAAATGGGGTTCCAGATTTGCATGGCCGATTTGTCCTGGAAACAGGCGGAATCTGAAAGAAAGCACAAGTCGGCAAACCAAGATTTTTGGAACGGAAAAATGAAATGAAATGCATGGCATCCGGTATGATTTAGAAAAGAGAAATGACTCCAGTGTACTCTAGAAGGCCCCAGGAAATAGTCAGGCATTGACTGATATGGAGGATCCAATACACATATCCAACAGAGAAAAGCAAAGCTTATCAAGCGAAAGGATTTCGAATGATTTCTTCGCAGTTGGCGTCAAATCGGAGATGGAAGACCCTGACGCTTTGCATGAATTTATCCGTCTCGTCCAGGGCTCTGTCGCGGCCAAAGAGAATGTTGACGAATTCGATGCCCATAGTTTTTCCCAGTCGGGATCCTTTCTTCCTGGCAGCTCTAGGCATAAACTCCTCGCACTCCTCCATATGGCTGCGGAGATTGTCCATGATGCGTTCACCGGCGTCGGAGAACTCTTTGAGAATACGCCGGTTCTCTGAGGTGCGGACTCGGCCTGCCACCTCTCGAATGAGCGCCATTCTTCCTGCTAGGTTGATTAGAAGGAGCCATAGTTCACTAGACATTTCTGCGATTGGACTGTTCGACTCATGAGCGACGACGGCCCAGTCATAGATCCAATTGCCCAAGGTGTGGACGTCAAAAACACTTCCCAGCAAGAGAATTGGCTCCTCCCTGGGGTCCCAGTTCTTGAGATGGTATCCTTTAGGAATCTGATGTCTCTTTGCATCCTCTTCAGTAGCCTTGGCATGTGGTGCTTTCGGCTTAGGACGATGACTGGGTGCTGAAGGTCGCGCTGTTGACGGCCGCTGCGGCACTGCAGTTGAAGATCGACGCTTATGACGATGGCTGGTTGTTGGTCGAGTCTTGGGTGTAGTAGGCTGCTGAGGTAAGTCGTGAGGCGAGCTGCGCGCATAGGCAGCATCGGCAAAGTTGGAAGATCTCTGCGGATGGGCTCCCTGATTAGTGTACCATCCTCCATCGTACATGGCGGGTCGTGGGGTTTGGCAATTTCGGAATCGCGACTGAGCAGGAAGCACATAGGTGCGCCCCATGGTCTCGACTGTCTCATCCTCGTCGGATTCTCCATAGGGAGTCGAAGCCCGGACATAGGTATACGAGTGTCGGCGATCGCGCTTGGAACAAGTCGGATAATGGGGAGCCGAGGTCCGGAGCGGCGGCGGGATATTTTTGGCACTCACATCTACCGTGGCATAGTCTCCGAGGCTGCCGAATCTCGGGGAGTCGAAACTTCGAGGCGTCATACCAGGATGCTGTGAGTAGCTGTTGGCTCTGGTGTGACCAGCTCGTGTTGCAGGGCGTCGCGAAGGTGGCGGACCATACCATTGAGGTCGTGGACACGATGAAGGCATGGCAGATGACATTACAAAATATTCCCAGTTGTAGATCGGACTGAATCCTGGCGTTCGTGGTGATGAGTAGTCCATGGTATTTAAGAGAGCCTGCTATGTCCCCTTGACACGCAGTGAGACTGAGAGGTGGCCCAGGGTTAGGAACAGTTGTTGCGCGTTTGCGCGTTGTCGAGATGTTCCTCAACTTGCTCGAACACGACCGTGGCAGCTACCCAGCTTTTCTTTTTTGCCGTCGATCCCGCGAAGCGCCTTTTTTCGAGGCAATGTAAATATTTGGTGAACGTTGCGCGCGTCACCTCGGTGTGTGGTTGAAGGGATGGGGTTTGAAGAAGTCTGCTACAGCAAACATGACCAGGGCGAGTTCGTAACGGGGCGGTGTGTGTTGAAAATTCTTCGAAAAGGGAAAATGTTATCGCCGACTTGTAAGAACCCGGTCGTGGCAAGGGCTGGAGGGCGTCAAGGTAGCCAGCGAGTCGCTGAGTCGGTCAAGGTGGGCGATTATGCGACTGAACAACGTCGGATTAGTACCGATCGCCGGTGAAGAGTTTATGAACAATCGTTGGAACGTTATCTGATTGGCAGATGCCAAAGTCCTGTCGAGGGATTAAGAGAAAGAATAAAAAGATGCAGATGTGGGTGGAGTTGGGAAGCATATATAGAAATCATAGAAAATAATGGAGAGTAGCCGGGGAAGTTGTGCCTTCAACCTTGTGTGGCAGCCATCTCTATCTTCTCTCCATCATGATTCACCATCGCTAGCCGGCCTGATCGTTCTATTTGTCGAGTTACATACTCCGTACTCCGTATGTAGGTGCCGGTACATAGTAGTGACGAGCAGAGGCGAGGCTCGCCAACCAGGATATTCGACCGGGATGCTTCCATCTCCACGTCTTCCGCATCTTTCGTGCCAGCGTAGGGCGGCCCTGGCCAGGAGGCACCCTTGTTTTAGCCAGCCACCCCCGTGAGAAGGAGGGGGCGTGGCGGTAGAAAAAAATACATAGGTACATACTCCGTACGGACTCCGGAGTACGTACCTGTCTTGAGGTGGACGAACTTGACGAACTTGGTCTGGTCCGGTACGGCAGCTAACTTGTCACAGTGCAAGTCACGGCCGCAGGCTTCTAAGAAAAGTGTACCGACGCAGAGCTTGTCTTGTCTTCTTTCCAAAGATCCCATGGCAAAAGCGCCCGGTTGTCCTACCTGTCAGGATGTGGGCGCAAAATACAGAATCCGAGTCGGCCACTCTTCCCATGGCGGCCCTGGCGCCGCCGTTGCACAGAATGGGCACCAACAAGACGACGCCCGGCACAGTGCGGGCGCTTCATGCGAAGAGAACAGAGGGTAACAAAGGTAGGTACCTAGGTATGTACTCCGTCGCGCGAGAATCCATGTATGTACATACATACTCCGTGTGTATGTACCTGTATGTACCGTCCCCCAGCCTCCGACTCTGGCTTGGCAATCGTCTCGCAAATTGCCGCAGCAGCGTGTCTACCAAGTTCGAGGTTGTCATCACGTATAATTCCGACAAGTCGCTGGCTGCTGCTTTTCTTGCTGATGCGATATCAAATTCCTTGTCACACGAGTGACGCCTCTTTATTATGAGCCGTTGTTCGGTCGGTTGGTTGGCTAGATTATTCAGTGATTGTCATTGTCCCGTGACACACACATTGTTGCGACGCTACTCGCGAGTCGCGCTATCATTTATCTGCTCGAAGTTCCCGCCGTGTACTTTGTGATCCAACTCAGTCAATATCGCCGCCTTCATCATCGCGGGCCCCGGTACATTTTACCGAGACGCACAGGTATGCCAGGAGACATGTCATTATTACAGCGACATGGCGCAACCTCCTACCTCTCCGTACATATGTAGGTATGTCCTCTGTGGTGCTCGAATGTCGTGCGCTGACAAGAAGCAGCCTAGCCGGCGCGTGGCCATCACTTGCACACTTTGGCATTGGAGCACCCCAGGCTTCTTGGGTACCTGGTACCTACCTTTAAGTTCAACAAATGTGTACTTGCCAACTCTCTCCTTTACACAATTTTCTCGGCAACGGTGCACGGACCACGTCCGCCCACTTCTGTTATGATTTGGCTGTATAACCTGCTGTA
>SRPX01000149.1:0-50854 GCA_018360215.1 Claviceps spartinae | reverse complement strand
TCTGTAGAGTTATCAAGCGTTGAACTATCATGCAATTGTCGGCGACATTGCGGTGTGGCTGTCGCACAAATTAATTCTTACCGTTTTGGCGGCGGTGGACGTTCTCGACGTTTCCAGCATGCGTATGATACTGTACGACCGTCGACCTGAGTTGACCCTGACTGTGTCAAAAAAAAACTCGAAGATGATTGGCCAGCGAGAGGGTCAGGTGGTTGAGACGGTCAGGTATGTAACAGGGGTCAGGGTCAGTTGTTCTTCATGCTCCATGTCTTCTTACCCTGGGAGTTGCACTCTGTCGTCCCTCTCGTCGCCGGTGGGTAGCTCCTTCCCGCTGAATCTTCCGATTTTCATGCATCCAGGACCAAGGTACCTAGGTACCTAGGTACATATACATATGTATGTACGGAGTACGGGAACCAAATCACGGGCCTGGCGATGATTTCGGTCGTTCCCGCACGACGACAGTCCTCGATGCGACGGGGATCTGGCAAGGAGGTGCCGTAACCCAGGTCTCGTATCGCAAGTCGATGGAATATCTCCGACGAAGACACAGACGCCCACGGTATAAGCAATCGTCTTGACTCTTCATTGTATTCTGGCTGGGTTGCCAAGACCAGTATCGAATGCCCGGCTGCCATAACTTATAAGCCAGTGGAACGAAATATGTTTGATGAAAGCCTAGAATCTTGGCAGATCCCTTTGGCGGTCCGGAGGCACATTTCGCTACGACACAATCGATTGTATGCACGAAGGACGGCTCGGTTTATGGCACATATCGCTGTATCTACATAATCTACATAACATGTCATACATACTCGATTCAGCAGCAAAGACCTTTCGCAACGGTAATATCGAGGCCATACTTCCCTGTTTCTTCACAGGCTCCGTTGATTGACGATTCGAGTGTGTAAAATCTATAATCGAGCTTGACGCAACTTCCCACAAGGAGAGGATCTTTTTTTTCTTGACGAGAGTACCGTAGACGAGCTTGTCAATTTATTCTCGTGCCACGCGGCCCCATTTATTAGCCCTAGCATACCGGGGTACATAGATTAGGTACCTTCCAGGGTGCGTGGGTCGGCCAGGGCTAGATAAGTGGGATAAGTCACAAATAGCTCCAAAGCCGTGGTGACGTTAAATCCTTCCTCCACTTGTTCGTCAACGCCACTTCACTTGATTCGAACGCCTTCAATTCAGCGAGCACTACCAGACACACGTGTGAAATTGACTTCAACTCCAAGTATCGACCTAATTACTCGCCTTCTCCACAATGCTTCCCAAGCTCGTGGTCCTTGTCCTCGCCACGGCGGCCTTCGCCCACACAAGCACCTGCCCCGGGTCCGGCCGCTGCTGCCAATGCCGTGCCTACGGCAGATACTTCAATTCCCAGACGAGTTGTGTCTATAACTTGGTTGGTGCCCACGACTGGGGTGATGACGGCGACGGCCTGTACTTTTGCAGGATGACCGAGTCGCAGGAAATGATTCGCCGCTATTGCGAGGGCGAGACAGACTTCTGCAATGACACCCACCAGCCCTTCAAGGGTAGCTACGAATGCTGGGACTGCTGAAGCCGGAAGGGCGTACCTACCTACATACCTATATACCTGGACTCTGGAGTGATGATGCGACGGTACCGGGCATTGGCCGACAAAACTTGTCGATGATGATGATGAGAAGAAACGGAGCACGACTTGAAAGTATCACCCAATGATGATCAGCGGGAAGGCAGCACGACTTTAATAAGGATCAAGGTTACAGGTATCACCCAATGATGGAGCGGGGAATGGACTGACATGGATGATCGGAAGCCTAGGTATATTCTCTTTCTCTGTATATATAGAATAAACGCATTGAATTAAGAATCAAAGTGAAGTAAGTTGACGGGCGATTCTCCGTTTGTAGCACAGCCAAAGCCAACGCCAAGCTCTTGTTATCAAAGCAGAATTGGACAAGACGTTGTATGTACAAGGCTCCAACTTTCAAGCAGAACGAACGCCGGGCGCATTCCCAAGGGGATAGGCGCCCGATCCACACGGACCACACCCCTTGATCCATGCATCCGATCCACCCCGGTCCATGGCTCAATGCCGCAATTGACGACATCATTTCTGGTGCTTCTTTTCTCGACTTTCCTGTCTTCTCCTTCTTGCTCCTTGTTCTAACTACTTGGACGCCTTTGCATGCGATTTCCCCCCCTTTTTTGACGATTTCACATCACTCAAACATTGCTGCGACCCCCCGTCATCTCTTCACCTCCACCAACGTGAGCTATCACATTACTCTAGCCCTGAGGCAGATCGACGCACCCAGGCCGGCCATCCCAGCTCATCAAGCTGTCTGTCCGTACCACGGAAAAGGACTAGAACGCGACACAACATATGTTCGCATAGTCACATGTCGTTCTCTTCATAATCGCTATGAAGTGGTCCGCAATAGCGACAACTGTCGCCGCGTTGGCCCCGATCGTGCTGGCCCAAACAGTCGAATATAGCGCAACCTCCGCACTCGCATTCTACACGGGCACGAGAACAAGCAAGCCAACGCGTGAAACGAGTCCTCCGTCGGGGGCTTACCATTCCTATGCTTCGAAAATCACACTCATTGGCGCCAACAGCTCCACGTCTGCTGGGACGACGTCTACGGGAACGCTGTCCATGGGAGCCAATTTCACCGCGACCACATCGTCAGCGCCTAAAAATACACAGCCTTGCAATAAATACGTCGAGTTCTGTACGAGAAAATACAGCAACATCACAAATGTTGGTTGCCATAATTCACCGTTTGTCCGACCAGGCAACAGCGGTTCCAACCAGGAGCTTGATGTCACTACTCAGTTGAACGATGGTGTTCGATTCCTTCAAGGCCAGATGCAATGGCCCGAAAACGGAACGAGTACTGTTCCCCATTTCTGCCATACCTCGTGCGATCTGTTGGATGCGGGCCCCATCTACGACTGGCTAGGCCAAGTCAGGGCCTGGGTCGACCGGCATCCCTATGATGTCGTGACAATCCTGCTCGGCAACGGAAATTACTCGAATCCTTCGCTCTATGTTCCATTTATCGAACAATCCGGTATCACAAAATACGTCTATACTCCGCCATTTCTGCCTATGGCGTTGGATGACTGGCCCACGCTGCAAGAGATGATTTTGAAGGGCCAGCGCGTCGTCATGTTCCTCGACTATCAAGCGAATCAGACAAAATACCCCTGGCTCATGGACGAATTCTCGCAGGTGTGGGAAACACCCTTTGATCCGATGAACAGGGCATTTCCTTGCACAGTTCAACGCCCGCCCGATCTGTCCAAAGAGGCCGCTAAAGACCGGCTGTACATCATGAATCATAACCTCAACGTGGAGTTCAACGTGTTTGGTCTTTCACTTATGGTTCCGGCCGTGTCTTTGCTCAACGAGACAAATGGCATCAACGGCACGGGCAGTGTCGGACTGGCGGCCAACAATTGCCGTGAGGACTGGGGACGCGCTCCCAACGTGCTCAATGTCGACTACTTCAACTATGGATCACCGAAGCCGTGCTCCGTGTTTGCGGCAGCCGCTGCGGTGAATAACGTTACTTACGACTGGGACAATCCGTGTGGAGAAGTTTCCGCTGCACCTATTGTAATGATTACGAGCCTATGGGTTACCTTTGCCGCTATGATGATCACAGGTCTATGGGTCTCTTAGCGAAGAAGCTTTCTTTTATTTCCTATTTTGCTCTTTCTTACTTTTTCTTTATGACCACTGTGGGATTTGAAGCGAATTAATGTTCGTTGGATAGAGGGCAGGCGCATGGTTATGACGCAAGAACAGAGTTGTACAATAGAGACTCACTAATGGCTCACACTTGTCTGCTTGGTGTGCATTAAAGTAACATCGAAATTTGCTGTACTTGTTCAGCATTGTCATATGTCTATATAGGAATAGCTTGCCAACTAGAAACGTAGATGCCATTGAACTGAGTGGTGTTTAGACCGTCTGCACATCCTGAGTCCAGTATCACAGTCTAAAAACTCTTTATAGCATGGCCATTCTTGAATCTTGCATGATGTGTCTAAAGTACGCGGAGTCTCCAGAGTTTCATGGACATGTTGAAAGATCAGGTATTACTACAGACAGAATATTTCTCGTTGTATTCTACATACCCTCCCTCCCTAGGCTTTCGTACATATCTCTTAGTAGCTGATCAGATTCCTCTTTCTATGTTCTATCTCGTTTGCCTTTAACTATGTACGTCTCCCGCATATATGATATAGTAAGCCAAAAGACGTGTCGCGTTTGCTATCATTCCCGCGATTTAAAGATGCTCACTCAACATCTCTAGAGCATCGACTTGAGGTCTTGGCCGGTATGATAGGAAGAGATACTCGCAATACTGACAACAATTTCAAGACAAGTACAATATCTCATGCCATCAAGTCGTTGTGAGTGGCCTGGGAAAAGTCACATTGTGACTATGCTGTTGTCGGACACGACGTCTTCTGTTAAGATACCTATCGTCATTGTAGGTGCAGCAATGACTGGAGCACCCACTACATATCGACTGTCGACGCCTGGAGGCGCGCTAGCCGCTGAATTAATAAGCCAGCGGCAAAACGGGCAGCCACTCAACTTCGGCTCTGGCCTTGACTTTTATTCGACTTGGTGGTACAAGCCGAGGCCCGAGAGCATATGGGCTGAAGTAGTTTTCCATCATCGGGATCGAGAGCGGGAGGAGATGACGAGCTTTATTTATACACGCGGGGGCCGATGATGCGCAGCGGAATCAGCCTTAGAATATATACATACGTAGGCATTGGGATATTGCTGCAAGCTCAATCAGGCCGTGTTTTGATGTCCTTGGTCAATACCTACAAGGACGCGTGAAGTTGGACTGGATCGCGCGTAAATTCGAGATACCCGCACCCGCGACTTCTGCATACCGGCGCGACTCCTGATGTATGCAAAAAAAGATGATTCGCACGCTTGGCGCGGGGTGAACCAAAACAATGCGATAGCTCCTTAGACTTCAACTTAACTTCCAGTTGTTTCATGTCTCGGGCGTTATTTTTGTGGTTTACTTTTGTGGTTCCTTTTTTCCCCCACGAGCCATGGTTCTGGGTGCGACGGAGGCTGCTTACTGGCTGGCCCCGACAGAGCAGACGGATGTTAGCCGACGTCATTTACATTCTTGCTAAGTACATATATACGTGCAACATGTACCTATGGCAGGGAGGTGTACATGTAGTAGGTACATGCGCCTATATGTCTGCCTGCCCGTTTCCGGGCTGAAGAAGTGTTCATTTCCGCCCCTGCCGCGTCGCTGAACACCGGACGAGAACCGGCCGGCTAAGTCGAGAATAGAAGGGGCAGTCGAGCTATACGAGGAACGGCCCAATGACCTGAGTCCTGACTCCTGACACCTCCTGTGTTTTGAGTGCATGTTAGAGCCGAGGGAATCTGGGATTTGCGTTTGTCTGCGTTTTGGGGACCGGGGGGGACGGGGCCGGTGTTTCCTTCTTTGACACCGTGGACTACCTACATGTACATACCTACCTACCGGTACATACCAGTACCCAAGTTCCAACCTAGAAACAAAACGCAGAAACAAAAAACAACGGGAAACAAGGTAATAATGGATCAAGCGAATTGAGCAGTTGCAAGCAACAAGAGCGTGGAGAGTTGGTTTAATTAGTCGGGTCGAGCTTGGCGTCGCACGTAGGTATGACAAGCGTGTGGCTGAATTCGTCAGCGAATACATAGCCCATGTACCATGTACCGGTTGTCGACTCGACCGCAACGCAGGCTGCATTTGTACATACATACCTTAGGTACTTGGCACAGCCCCAGGACCCACACGGACACCGCACCTGGTGGCTGCGCTATCGCCGCGTTCGAGCGCAGATGCGCAGAACCGGGCGGCTACGTTGCCTGAGCGAGCGGCAGCGCGCGCCATGAGCATACGATATTCCTACCGTCAGCGTACACACGCACACCAAAAACTACTGCAAAGCCCCCATCGTGGACAATCAGCAGCTGCAAAGCCCCGAATCGGGTGACGGAGACCCGCCCAAGTGACGGCGCAGGCGGAGCCTTCTAAGCGCCATCGTTCCTCGCCTCCTCTCCTGAGTCCTGACTGAGCCTTTGCTGGAGCCATCCCTCATCAGGCTCCTCGTAACGCTGCATTTCCAACCCGGCATCTTCTCCATCGCTGGTCTGTCTCGAGCCCTGCTTTTGAGCTGTTCCTTCTTCGTTTCTGACGGCCTGATGACCGCGCGGAAAGTCGATATTGTCTTTCCATTCACGCCCGTGCCGCGAGCCGTATTGTAGGGCCATTGTCGACTCGATCATTTGCTGTCTGTCACCGCTTCTCCGCCCCTCCGCTTAATAGCCAACATCAGTTATATTGAAACGGCAAATCGAAGGAGAAACGAGACTGGATAAGAAGAAATACACGTCACTCGCTACCGATCAAACTGGCTCGCTTTCCTTTCGCTGTCCAACATTGAGACGCCCCCGTTTACGACGACGATACTCCGACGTGTCCGAAACTAGCAACACTGACCAACTTTGTGGCTCGACAACAACTTTCTCCGCTGCAGGTCCTATTCTGCGACATTCTCGTGGCTTTCCGCCTTACTGAGTACGAACGTGTTCAAAATGCGGTCGCTATTGAGGGCGCCGATGCTGGTTCTGGTCTCGATGGCCTCGATGCTCTCATCGGTCGCGGGCGAGAACATGCTCATGTCCAACTCGCTCAACAATTGCCAGGAAGACTCCAGCTTCACCGCCAGTCTCTTCAACGTCGTGTACACACCAAAGAATAACTCGGCTACTGTAGAAGTCGTCGCCACGTCCTCCGTCCAGGGCTATGTTCTCTTCGACTTGGCCATCTCAGCGTATGGATATACCTTCTTGCGACGAACCGTCGACCCTTGCGAGATGAAATTGGGTGGCTTGTGTCCCATGGTGGCGGGAAAGATTCCCTTTGCCTTCAATTTGCCTGTCCCTGCCGACGCGTCTAAGCAGATACCGGGCATCGCCTACAGCATCCCCGACCTGGACGCTACTGTCCGTGTGCTCATTAATTTGACCAAGACGGACAATCCCCGCGCCATTGCTTGCGTCGAGGCCGACATCTCCAACGGGAAGACAGTCGACTTGCTCGGCGTCAAGTGGGCCACCGCCGTCATTGCTGGTTTGGCCCTCATGGCCTCGGCGGTTGTCAATGGCCTCGGTCACTCCAACACTGCTGCGCACGTTGCCGCGAATTCCCTGTCGCTCTTTGGCTACTTCCAGGCGCAAGCGATCCTCGGTCTTTCCAGCGTCCACTTGCCACCCATTGTTCAGTCTTGGACCCAGGACTTCCAGTGGTCCATGGGCATCATTAAAGTCAGCTTTATGCAGGACATCTTCACCTGGTATCAGCGAGCGACAGGCGGCACTCCGTCCACAATCTTCGACACCCTCACGACCGTGTCGGTTCAGGTCGAGAAGCGCAGCCTCGACATGGCCGGACATGGCCTGAATCTCTTTCGACGGAGTGCTGCCATGATGCCCAAGCCTGCCTATACCGCCGCCACCAATCTCATGAAGCGAACCAACATCATGACCTCGTCTGGTGCCTACATCGTGTACGGCATCCAGCGTGTGGCCTTTCGCACCAAGATTGAGACGACCAACCTGTTCATGACGGGCCTGACTTTCTTCTGCATCTTTGTCGTCTTCGCCATCCTAGCTGTGGCTTTTTTTAAGGGCGTGTTCGAGCTCTGCATCAAACAAAAGTGGATGGCCGGCGACAAATTCCTCGAATTTCGCAATGGCTGGTTCACCGTGCTCAAGGGCATCCTGTACCGGGTTGCCCTGATCGGCTTCCCCCAGATGGCCATTCTGTGCTTGTGGGAGTTTACGCAAAGCGACTCGCCCGCCGAGATTGTTCTTGCCGTCTTCTTCTTCTTTGGTCTGGCCGCCACATTAGCTTGGGGCGCTGCCAAAGTTATCCGCATCGCTCGCCGCTCTCTTGCCATGCACCGCAATGCTGCCTTTATCCTGTTTTCCGATCCCCAGGCTCTCAACAAGTGGGGGTTCTTGTACATTCAGTTCCGTGCTTCGGGCTACTACTTCATCATTCCAGTCTTGTGCTACACATTGGTCAAGGCCATGTTCGTTGCTCTGGCTCAAAAGGCCAGTGTGGCCCAAGCCGTCGGATTCGTCGTCATCGAAGCTGGCGCTCTCATTGCTGCTTCAGTCATGCACCCGTGGATGGACAAGAGCACCAACTCGTTCAACATTGCCATCTGCGTAATCAACTTTCTCAACGCCATCTGCCTCCTCATCTTCTCCAACGTGTTTGGCGCTCCCCAAATCGTCATTGGCGTCGTCGGCGTCGTTCTCTTCGTCCTTAATGCCGCCTTCTCCCTCATCCTGCTTCTCATGGTCATGGTGTCCACCACCGTCACCTTCTTCCGCAAGAACCCGGATGCCCGATACTTGTACATGGCGGATGATCGCGCTTCCTTTATGAAGTCGCAGACTCACTTGAACACAACGACCGAACTCGACGCCTTGGCTGCCACCGCTCGAGGCGACAAGGCTGGCTACAAACTGGAGGACGACGACGAGTCGTTGTCGTCAGAAGATCTGCGCCACCGCGCCGCGAACGGGCAGAACGCCTCGGCAACGGTCTCGCAACAGTCCTTTCAGGGACAAAACGTGCCGCGATCCCCTGTGAATCCATCTGTGTCTTCAATTCCTGCTGGGCAGCCCGAGAGTCCCCTAAGGACGGCTTCACCCAGTCAACACACTCGCACTGGGTCAGCTATGGGTCAAAGACGCCCCAGTAGTAATGCGAGCCCGAGTCCGGCGTCGACTTACAAACCAACACCAGCTAAAGCGAGGTAAGTGGTGCATTCTGCAAGGAGATTTCATGGCTTTCTTCATATTGGGTCCATTTTGGTCTTTGCCTAACACGCTTTTTTTCGCAGCCCATGGCAACGCGGTGCTGGTTACGAGTAGACGAGACGAACCCGTATTTGAAAACGAAAGCATAAAGAAGGAATCATTCAGACGAACGCTTCGACATTTGGCTTTTCTAATATACATATTCATCGGCCTTTGCGCAGCGCATTGCAGCCCTTTTCACATTCCGCCATATTCACACACGCACACCAGCGCACTACTCACCTTCCCCCTCGCCACACGCACACACGAGTGAGAAAAGCATCGTCTGAGTGGCGTCTCATCACTGGTCTCGACACACGTATCCCATACACGAGACTATATCACCACCATGGAACTTGAACGCACCGTCGCTCCACTCCCGAACCGAATCACGCCCACATGCTCAGAATCTGCAAGGGATGCAATGCGCTGTGGCATAGGGGCCTAAATATGGCACTTTCCGTTTATGGCATATCATTTGGTATACACGTCTAACTTGTGCGGTCCGAACGTCCTACTAGATCCGGTACGGCAGGGGCATACAGCACCCCTAGGCTTTGGATGGACAAGGCCGTCACAGCACATTTGGACTGCTACCTCTATCTTCATCTCTGTTTGCCACTGCGCGTTTTAATCTCACGTCTGCTCCTGCTCTGCTCTTACACTTCATGCATGTTTGTGTTTTTATCGTTTTTTGGCAGGTTAGTGTACAACAAGCACGTATATATGAAGCCCAACCGACATTGGTGGGCACAATGGGGTTTCGTGTTTTTGTGGCGTCGGTTGATTTTTTGGAGGATGGGCATGGCATTCGTGTGGGAGCGTGCATAGGCTTAATGCCATAGCGGGATATGAGCGTCCTTGCTTTTTCTGAGCTGTGTTGGTAGGAAGAAGCTTGGAGGGTCTAGGTATGAAGGATGAGGAGTATGGAGGGGAGATTGAAAGTCTCTGGCTATTGTATATATTCGTGGCCTGGGGAGAGATATATACTAGATGGACGAATGCAAGTTGGATTTCTCTATTCGGTGCATCGCATGCTGACATACTGAAATGGGATTTGTGAACGTGGTAATGATTTTGTTTTTGGACGAGGAGGTGAACAGGAGGACGGTTTAGTGCTGTCGCGAGGCCAGTTCTAAATTGCTTCGAGAAGAGAGAAGGTATTGTAGATTGCTGTTTCTGGTCGACGGTCGTCCACCATTGATTGACTCTTGAGTCGTCTTTGCCTGACACCACGGACGTTTCATCACCCAGACAGACAACTGCAACATGGCAATGCAATGCATTATGCAGGGCTATCACTGATTGAGGAAAGCAGCACAAGGAACTCGCACTTGATTCGCAGTCAGAGTCGCACTCAATTCCTGAGATGGTGCTGTGACATGTCTGAGATATAGTCAATTTCTTTTGTATTCGTTCTAACAACGAACGTCCGTCGCTCTTTAGCGTCATGGCGCGGGATGGGACGAAGGAGAAACTTGAAAGATGGAAAGAATTTTGTAAAGTGAAGAAAATGAAGAGAAATTGAGTAGAAGAAGAATTGACGATATTGTCAGTGTGTCGAGAGACAAATTTAGAGATCACTCTTCGGCTGTCGACTGAAAGATTAAGAATACAGGCCAAGTTCAAGTCTCTGGTCTGGAGCCGGGACAAGATCGGGAACGCTCTGATTATAAGAGAGCCAAAAAAAAAAAAATTGGTACACAGAAATAGGATATCGCGGTAGACGAGAATGAGATGGTACAAGCAGAAAAGTGTGAAAGTGCAAAGAGAAAGAGTAATACAATGATATGGAGGAAGGGGCATCACCGAAAAGAAAAGGGAACAGGTACAAGAAAGAAAGTGGAACAAACAGAGAATAGGTAGTTAACAGGAATACTGAAGAAATTGAATAGAAAAGGGGTAATGAACAATGAGTTAAGAATACAAGGCAAGAAGAGTAGGTCGTTCAAGGACCAAGGTACATAGTCAAGCAAGGCACAACTGAATCAGAATATCGGAGAGACCATCCTCGCCCCCTCGCTTGAAACACCTCATCATCATCGATACTTCAACACGGAACCCATCGAGAACCTAATAGAAAAGGAGAAATGGAGAGAATAAAATCCCACAACGGCCCACCTGAAGATGAAGAGGTGAGAAAGTGGGAGAAGAAGAAAAGAATGTTTGGAAGACTGGACACAGAATACTACTCCCTGGGTGAGAGAGAAGGAAAGAAGATCATAAGATGGAAGATAGAGAACAGAGAATTGAAGTTGGAAGATGGAATATAGGACATAGTAGATAGAAAATAGAAGACACAACATAGAAGAGAGAATAGAACATATAAGACAAAAGACATAAGATATAAAAGAGAGGAAGAGACATGAAAAACATGAAAAAGACACAAAAAGCAGTGACGACGGCTGAAAGGAAAATTTTGAATAAATAAAACAAGAAGGTACAAGAAGCAGAAACCCGAAAGGTGCGCTCTCCTTGCAATACAAGCACACATAAGGCAGATGGCCATGAGCTGTTATTTTCCCCTAAATAGTAAACGCCATCGTTGTCACTTCACTTCATCCTCGTTCGTGTCGCTTCAGTTCTCATCAATGTTCGCATCGTTACATGATCTTCGTTGGCCGCCCGCCTGCCTGCGTCTTGCCTCCCACTCCCAAAACTTTCTCGCTCAGAAAGTAAAACCCTGCTCCAGTAGCTTGTCGACGTCACCGCCCGCCGCAGCCACAGCCTTGATGGCAGCTTCGCTGAGGCGTCGGCGTCGTTCTTGGGCCTCCTTTTCGCGGCGCGCCTTCGTCTTGGAACTTCCACTGGGGGCGACGCCCGTCATGAGGACTCCCCCGTCGTTCGGGGTGAAATTGACAAAGCCGACGCCCGAGTCGCCCCCCAGGGACGTGCCTGCGCTGGAGCCGCTCACATCACGCGATCGGCGCTTGCGAACACTGCATGGCGTTCCAGGCATGGTCCCGGGCAATCGGCCAGAAGAGCTCCTCGTTGACGATATTGACGCACCAGAGCTGTGACGCGAACGGGGAACGTTTGCTTGTTCGCCTGGCGTAGGAGATGCGGACGACATGCGCTGCTTCCGAACTGGTGAGCATGACATGTGCCTCGCTCCCGAGGACTTGGCTCTGGGTGGGCGATGGGATCGTTCTGCTGGCAACGTTGGCACCGCTGTTTGGGGAATTGGTGGAGGTGGCGGTAGAAACGTTTGCGCGTTGGTAGTCAGATCAGTCAAAGCCACATTTGACTGTGAGCCTCGAGGCTGTGGCATATGTATCATGAGCCCCCCTGATGAAGTGTCGGGCATCGCATCATACTCGTATGGGAATCCTGGGGTCTGACTGTGTCCCATCACATGGACACTGGCGCTTCGTTGATGGAGATGCTGGGGTTGCTGATGATGTTGATGGGCATAATCACCAGTGCCCTGGGACATCATGTTTGGTGTCCACCAACCTGTCTCTGCGCTGGTGATGTATTCCCCGCCGGCTCCGGTCCAATGAAGTTGCTGCTGCTGCTGCTGCTGTTGTTGACTCTGTTGGTGATGGTGCCAAACAGGGTCGATTTGGAACTGGCCGTGGCTTAGGTCACTCCTCACACCAGGCGACTCGACAGACGGTGTGCTGGGCGCAGCATGACCATAATTATACACCGCATTCAGACCCTGAGGAGGCAAACCCTGAGGAGGCAAATGAGGAGGCAACAAAGATGTTTCTCTGAAAGGATCTTCATAGTTTCCATGCACAAAATTTGCATTGGCTGGATCCTCGTGCTGCGGCGGGAGCTGGTGTTGGGGCTGGGACTGGGACTGTTGCAGTTGCGGTTGTTCGTGCATCGGCGGCGACACCGGGGCATTTCCCTGCGCACCTGCTCTGACCTTTCCTCTTCCTCTCTGTTTTGGAATGCGCAAACTTTGAGATTCTTCTTGGATCGGTGAGCCCTGTTGCACAATCCCAGGCGTCGACTTTTTAACCTTGCGCAACTTCGTCGCTTTCTTCAATGTAGCAGAAAGGGCGTCGACGAACTTCTTTGGCTTGCGCACTTCGGTGGCCGGAGGCGGCGGTGAGGATGGGTCTGAGGCTGCTACAGAGGGCCTATGTGGTGAATGAAGGGAAATCTCCTGGAGCCGACTCAGATCAGCCTCGGACATGGATGCCCTGTTGAGGTACTCAAGGCCCTGGTGCTGTTGCTGCTGTTGCTGGTGATGGTGATAGTCGTAATGGTACTGTGGCTGTTGCGCATACTGTTGTTGCTGGTGTTGGGGTTGACTTTGGCTGAGATCGTAGGGGTGTTGGTTGCCTTGTAGAAGCATATCCTCCATACTCAGTGTGAGGTCTTTAGGAGCGACCTCGTGGCCAGCAGCTGATGCTGCTCCAACGTGAGAACTGCTGGAAGGAAAGTCGAATTCATCGCCGGAGGATATCGCGGAGGAGAGACCATCAAGGATGGGATTGTGGTTTCCCATCAACATGATGGATTCCGTCATGCCAGGCATGGAGGCTGTCATTGAACCGAACTCATCGCCAACGAATGTGTTTGAATGTGTGTTGCCTTCGAAATCAACAAAGTTGCCAAAGAAGTCGGCATGGTCGTCGGGACTGGCGCTGTTCATGTCTTCCCAATACATGGCTGGATGGGTGTTGTTATCAACGGCTTCCGCTCTCACGGGGACGGTCCAAGACGTCATTTCTAAGCGCTGCGATGAATATGCGGAACAGGAAATGGTGTTTCTGCCTTTTCCAGGATATAGGAGCCCCGTGCGTAGTGTTGTTGGTCTTTCGTCAACTCTCCCTTATTGCAGTTGATGGTGTGCCAGAAAACAAGGTATCCTTTCGTGTAGAAAAGAAAAGACGGCAACCACGAAACAAAACAAAGGGAAAAATGGAAAGATAAAGTAAGTGGCTTGAATGCTTATGCCACGAGGTATGAGATGAATTTTGAGGGGCTTTTCTTGTCTTATTACGCGAACTCGAATCCACATGAGAGGGAGTGAGTGATGAGAGTAGTTGAAGTAGGAAGTAGAGACGAAAGGACGCTTCTGGGTAGTAGGACAAGAGGCGAGGAAAATATTAAGTCGTCCGCGACTGAGGCGAGAGGATGGTAGATGCAGAAAAAGAGAGCGAGAGACGAGAGATATCAGAGCTTATGTCCACAAGCCGTGCTTAGCAACAAGATCCTTGCCGGGGGGCAGGCAGATTTCCAGATAGCAACAATAGCCCCAATGCAGTGCCCAGCAACGGAAACTCGACCTAGCCATTTTGTTTGGGGCTAGGCAACAAATGGGATATGCAGGAATGCGTGAACAGAGCGCTTTGCATTCCAGTCGTGACAGCACCTTGACACCTTGGGCCCGATATCCCGCGTCGGTTGAACCTGTCAAAACTACCGGACCCCACCGGCAGCCCGCACGGGAAGCCCATCGCCGTTACAAGGACAAGGTATACTTGATATGCATTCAAGTGGATGCTTGACTTTCAAGAGAACAGGCATTCTCCTCCGCCGTTTTGGCAGCCAGTACGTACATACATAGCACGGAGTATGTACATACTCTGTTGTACATAAGTACGGAGTACATTAGGGCTACATACTCTGTAGGCAGGACGGGGTTCGTTCCACTCCTAGCTGGGATTCGGCGCCCACCGCACCGCCCTACAGGCAGGTACCCTTGTCCATCAACTTAACAGTGGAGGCGGCGCGGGATTGGCTGGTACATAATGGAGGTTTGAAGAAGCTGTTGGGCGGCGGCCTAGGTTGTCGATCGGCAAAGCGTTGTTGTGTGCATGCGTTTGTGGCCATGCGAGGGACCGAGAGGCAGCTCGTGCGTTGGTTTCCTCGGAGCACCTCTGTTTGAGGGCCTCGCCACGAGACGCAAAATAGAAAGCAAGTGAAACCGATTGCTTTGGCCATTATGAGTTCTCTGCCATAGCCGCATTCACCCACTTTGGCAATGCTCTTCACTCAGTCGCGACTCTTGAGTCTTGACCACGCGCGTAACAACGGCAAAGCGGCAGCACCGCCACAGCAGACGCCGCAACGATTCCATATCGGTCGTCAACTGGTCCGACCTGCATCCTTGTTTCGTCTCGTCCCTTTTCCCTATCCCATGTTCCGTGTAGCCGGCGCACATCCCATCCTGCAGGTTGTTGATGTGACCGTGACACCATGTAACGCCGGGCCACTACCGCCACCAACTACATACCCAGTACTACCATCAGACTGGGACATTCGAGTCAACTTGATTCATCAAGATCAGTATCAGGTACATACGCAATCCAAGGAGTGGGCCTCGCGAAGTGAACCATGCAGCTTGGACGTCGGGAAGTCGCACCGACTTAGTACCTGACGTGTTTCAGCGACGAATGCACATTGCCGAGTCAACCAGAAAAGTCGTTTGGCTGGCTGACTGCAAGATGCCGCAAAAAGGGAGCGGCAATCGCCAAAAGTCTGGCGAAGAAGTCCAAGAGATGAGAAGGGAAAGTTTGCATGAATGTTCGCTGGGCACATGTGGTTAGAACAAGGCGGGGATCAGATTAGATGATGGCAGGTGCTGACAGCTGACTGCGCCTACCGCGCTTCATGCTCTACAGCCAAGCCAAATCAGACGTCGTAAGTAGTAAGCAGACCTCAAGTTTCAACGATAGCTTGTCTGAATAGATTCAGTATAGCTTGATCACGCACTTTGATCATTCACATAACCTCTGCTGTTTTAATTACTCCGTATTCCAACTGTTCCTGCGTTTTCCACGGCTCCCACTCTTCCATCCTCATAATGCCTCAGTGCGAAAGCACTTGCCGTCTTATATTGCAGCTACACCATTGACTGATGTGCATGTCTAAGAGGCCAATGCGAAAAGCCCTCGAAGCTCGATCTCCTCCACTTTCTTCAAGTCTATCATCTATATGCACGTCTTCTGCTGCATCGTGAACCGCATAACGTGAATCAGCACACCACCATGCCATGCTCCAGGGTCCTCATGTATCTCCATGCGTCTCCATGCACCTACGGAGCACTACTTCTGTACACGGACCACGGGCCACATAAAGTACGGAGTATGTAGCCTGTAGGTACAAGTCCAATCGGGGTGTCGGCACGCAAACAGCATGTACCCCTTTGCTTCCTAATTCTTATCCCTTCCTTCAGCAGCTACTGCATTTCAACATTACTTCCACATCTGTTATCGATCTCGTCTTTAGACTTTAGTCGGTCCGTAGACGAATGTACCAAACATGACGAGCGGACAGCTAGTTGGGTACTAGGGTAAGAGCAACTTGGGATGGAGACACGATATCCCAGCCACCTTGCATGCATTGTCATGCCATGTGTTCTATGCATTGCATTATTAGAGTGCTCCGTAGATGTGCGCACGCGCATGTAGGTCCATAAAATCTGCGAGCACTTTGAGGTCGAGATAAGCGAAGCGTCGCTTGGGTCGGCTGTGGCGGCAGCGCTCAGCGAGGGTTGTACTATAATTGTTCTTCGGACCGGGCTGGCTTAGTCGCTTCAAATTGAAACCAACCTTATGGTGTTTTCAGCTGCAACCACGCCAATGGGGGGGCGGTGTCGAATGTTCCGAAGGTGGGCCTCGGCGCTTCGGCGCTTGGTCTCGCGGCTTGGCCCGTCGGCCCTTTGGCCCTTTAAGCGCCCTGCCCCAGGAAGCCCTGCTCTTGCTGTGCTAAATTTGCACTCGTACATATGTGGGTGCTGCGTGCATGTAGAAATGCCGGTCAAAGGTACCTATAGCGACAGCCACGTTAATTATTCCCCCTCCTGTAGGTGGGGGTCGCGACGCCATCTCACATTCGTTGCAATAATGAGATCGTTATAGAGCTAAAATGGAGATCTGGAGCGGTCATGTGTTCGAACTTCTACCATACAGACAATGAGTTGCGTGGAAAAGGTCATGGAAAGATACAAACCGCACAGACTGGAACCCGTCGCAGATTCAACCTGAGCTTGGTCATGTAAACAAAACTGAAGGGCAAGATCAAATGCGATTTCTCAGTCATTTGTGATAGATCACTTGAGGCGGAGACACATAAAACATAGGAGCGTTCGGAGTTTAAATGGAGCAAATTGCAACACACAAAAAGGATTGGCAAGGTCAATGTAAATTGGCGTATGCTCAAGATTGAGAACGGTGTACTAAATCTTACACAGGCGCTTTTCAACTGTCCAGGGCCACTACAGACGTGGCCGTTGAATCCGCAAATTTCAGTGCTGTCCATCGTCTCGGAGCTCGATGGACTACAGATTAGGAGATAATATACCTACCTATGGGGAGCATGTGAGAGCAAGTCTCAAGTCGTGGCATCCTGACTCCGATTGAGTCCTGACCCTGTAAGTTAGGTAGGTACCTTATCTCCGTACTTCAAGCCCCCGCTGTTTCGAGCATGGGTGCCTCCTAGGTACAGACCTAACCCAACAGTAGCCAGCGAGCGAAACCGCTTCAATATGGACAGCTCCCGGCGCCCGCCAAGATCGAACCCTACGGACCGTCGCGGTCTCCCTCACCATGCTGCAAGCCATCCGGCGAGACACCGTCACACCGCCTACTCTATCTAAAACGCTCCACGGTTTTCATCTCAATGCAGTCTGGTATTCCGGCAACACGGGATTCGGGATTGACAAGATATTATCTTTCGTCCCAACTTATTATGCTTAGCTCGTAGATATTCTCTGTACGCTTCGGCGTAGTGTCAGATGAGCGACGCTGAGGCGATTCTGTTGCCTTTTGGTACAAATGAATGTTCCCAGGACAGCGCGAAGCCGTGTGGACTATTGGCAATTTCTCTGTGATGGCAAATTCGTGGCGACCTGCAGAAGCTCCTGCTCATGCCGGATATCCTATGGTACGTGATGGGCTCGAATATGATCAAAGCTATTTCTGCCGAACGACAATTTCGCTCGGACGCGTGTAGGCGGCATGGGGCACGGGGTGGTCATAAACAGACGAGGAGAGGGTCGCATGACAACCTAGATATGTTTGAGGTTTGTGGGGTAAATCGAATGGCAAAAGACGATGATGCGGCAAACTAATTCAGGATATTGCCGAAAAGATGAGAAAGAGATGAGTTGACCGGCAACAGTGACGGGAATAGAACGGAGCGCCAGGCGGCGATTGCAGGCAACATGGCAATAGCCCAATTGGACGGCAGCCGGTGGAGTCCATCGATTTGGACGGGGATTATTTAGTTATGTACCTATTTAGTCTACGGAGTACCAACTCTACGGTGTATAGATAGGTAGGTAGGTATGTATGTAGTTCAGAAGATAATGCGCAAACAACTTGACTCTTGCGATAGGACGGGTAGTACATAACTGGATCGTGGCTGAGAGTGGGAAGAAGAGAGCACATTGTGCAGCAACGCCACGGAACAACTCAAAAGGCAAATGCCGAGCCTAAACCCCGTCACAAGTCACAGACCCCCTTCCACAGCGACGAACCACCTTCGCACCAAGATTCCATCCAAACGACGATTCACCACAGACCAGTTCGACTTCAGCCTCTGAATTGCCACCATTGACCAACATTTCGGCAAGCCAGCACACGAATAGGGACGTACGGAGTATGTACACACATCGGCCTGTACTATGTACGGAGTAAACAGGGGGTCGTTTGTCTGCCAGGGTGGCCAGAGGGGCCTGGAGAGCGACCAGGGGTCTCGCCAATGGTGTGGAGAGCGGGGATTGCGGGGGTCGGTCGGCCTTTGGGATCCTTGTCAGTTTAATTATCAGATGGAACTGTTTGGAGCTTCAGTCTTGCCAGAAGCCGACTGCGGTGGCGTTGGGATGCTCTTCCTCCGCGATCGGAAAACAATACGCCACAAAACGGCCACAAAGCTTGGTTTTCATAATGCCAGTATAAACATGAAGTCCAGAAAATCCAGGTTTTAATTCAGAGCCCAAGAAGCAGGCCACCCGGGAAGCGGTGAACCAAACTTCAAAGTGCACGCAAAGGATGGGCCATACAATGCGTCACAACTTACAAGATCGGGCTCGGAGTCCGGGCCATCGTCCACGCACGGCCATGATGACATCAGGGTAGAAATAAGGCTGAGCCTAAATGAGAGTACACATGCATGTACATTTCCCTACAGCCTACAGCTGTAGCACAAGTTTGTCTTGTCTCGGTTCGTTTCTTGCATCAGCTGCGCAGAATGCAGGGTGTGCAGGGTTGCGAGACCAGCAGCACCGGTCATTTGTGTAATGCATGCAGGCAGCCACCGTCCACGTTTACGGTTTCCAGAGAAACGTGGCCACGATTCAGAAAAAAGCGGTCTGTATTACAACTTGCGCCTTGTCGAATGAAAGCATGTTGAAAAGAAGTTGTCACAGTACCAGAGCACGTGGTGGGCTGAAGCATATTAATGTTACACAGCCTGGATTGGATAGTATCTCGCCTATCACGATATTCCGACGCCACGACACTGTGATGCCAAGACTTTAGTCTCTCTCTATTTTCGATATATTTACTGGTGAGGCAAAAGCTCAGACATGGCGCCCAGCAAGCCAAAAAAGCCACAAAGGGACCGAAGTCGAGCGAGTGCGCCGTGTCCTGGGCCCTGGCATGATCACACATGGACTTTGAGACACTGCGCAACATGGCAGATCAACAAAGCACACGTGTAGAAAGATAATTGCGCCTCCATCGTGCAACAAATGCATGCTGAATGTTTGAGATACTGCTACTATGACCGCGATGACGATGACGATGATGAAGATGGTGATGATGATGTGGACATGATGCTCCGCGTACCTTAGGTACCTCCTAATACTTACATGATACATCAGTCTATGAGGTACCCTTAGGTACCTACTCTGTACTATGTACCGACCCCTCTTCTCCGTAGTGGACTGCGGGGGCGGTGCCAAGTGGGGGGAAGAAAGGAAGAAAGGAAGATTCAGAAAGGAAATGGCATCTCAACTTGCAGCTTGGCGCCTCGACTAGAAACAGTACAAAGCCATCCTCAAACAACCTCCACAATGCGTCTTGTCTGACTGCATCTCTACTCTAAATATACTTACTACCTACCTCATGGCTCGCATGGCTTGCAAGTTGGAAGCCAGCTAGATCGTGACGATATCCGCACGCGCCAAGTACGCAATGCACGATACATTGCTTACATACATTACGCGACCTCACGTGTCAAAGGTTCGAAGGCTTGATAATCTCGCAGCTCACTCTTTGGACTGGGTAGATGATACTTCTTCTTTGGCCCGTTATGTACTTAGCCAAAGATAGCATCAACCAGCATATTCGAAGCGAACTAATCCTCTGTTTTGAACTTGCTCTGCAATAAGAGCGGCAAAAGTTAAAAACCTTTTTTCGAGGCGATTCATGGATGCCCAAATTTCTCCGGGCTTTTCATTCTGCTGGCCTGGCGGCTTTACGGAGTACTGCTTGAGGGTGGGGCCGCGCGGCTGTGGCGCGTGACGAGCCAACGGTGGTTTCTAAGTAAAGAACATCGGGGGAATAACCAGGGAAACGTGCAGATGTATCTACGGAGTATACTCCGTAGAAGCGCGGCAACCTCATCTCGCCCCGACTATAATCCGCGCTCGAGGGACCCCAGAATCGCTCTGATGGCCAAGCCAGGGCGGAGCCAATGGCAGCGAAGCGGAAGGAAGGAGATCCATTACGGCGCTAATCGGGGCTAAGGTGAACCAATAGGGACCGGCGGACTGCCGCTCTGGGGTCCGGATGACCCAAGTCTTGGTCGTGCAGCGCAGCCTCTGCCCGTCTATTGCGCAAATGAAGGTGCTGCGGACTGAACTCTCAATTCTCGCATCTGAGGTTCGCTTTGCTCTGCTCTGCACCGCGACGATCTTAACGATCGCCTCGAATTTCTCGAGCGGACTCCAAGAGTTGCGAATATTCGCGTTGTTCCAACTTCAACGTCGTCTTTCAAGTCCGACTCCACTTGACTAAGCCGGTACGGTGCGGTCCACAATCCACATTGACCGTTGACGCCTCCTTGTCGAGGACTCGAGACCCTCTTCCCGACTCGCGGTCATGTCCTCGCAACAGCACTTTTATCCTCGTGAGTCGAGCGAATTCGTTCTCGGGTCAGCGGGCTACAGACACGATGGTGCCTTCTTTGCAAGCTGACAAGATGGCCATCTAGCGCCCCCTGTGTTAGGGCCATCGGGTGAGTTCAGACCTCCCGCTTGTGCGCGATGGAATTGAACACCAGTTGACGAGCACCCAGCAGCATCTCAGCAGCAGCCGCATTATCATTATTCTCCTCCGCGCCCCCCTGGATCGGGAATACCAAGTGAGTCCAGACTATCTATTCGAACGCGATGGGGTGAAATATTAGCTGACGAACACGCAGCAGCATCTCAGCAGCAGCCACATTTTCATTATTCTCCTCCGCCTCCTCCTGGACTAGGGACACCGGGTAAGCCTCGACTCCTTGATTGAACGCGATGAAATATGTTATCATCTGACAGGCACGCAGCATCTCAACAGCAGCCTCGCTATCATTATTCTCCTCCGCCTCCGCCCGAACAGCTTAAGGCACAGTTCCCACCGCCGCCTACATCACCGCCGCCAAATACCACGCATTTCTACCCGCCACCTCCCCAGGCCTCACCCGAACAACACCCGACTTACTCTCCGCCGCCTCAACATACGCAATCGCCCATAACTAGTCATGATGCTGCCACACAAGAGCAGCAGCAGCATCAGCAGCAGCAGCGGTTTGCTCTGACGCCTCAACATGCACCGCCTGCTCATAATCTTCAGCAGAACGGCGCGCAACAGTTTCCAACTCCTCCGACCTTCGGGGGGATAGCACCACCCATTGCTTCACAATGTCAACGGCAGACCACACTTGTGATGAGGCCGGAGTCAACGAGAGAATTGGCGCAGCAGCCGCTGCCACAATTCGATCCACCTCCGCTTGCTCCCGACACAGAAGCATCTTCACCGTCCGAGAAATCCGGACAGCACGAGGAGGAATTTGACTCTGCGGATGTGGCCCGTCTCCTGTCCGGAGCTCCTCCAGCTGGCCACTTTATGGGTGCCGAAGCCACCATGGACGACGTGGGAACGTTCAATGGCGGAAGCTATCGCATTAGTCACAGAGATTGCAACACGGTATTGACTGTTCAGCTTGCCATCGGCTGCCCACTGCAAGCAAAGCCAGGCGCTATGATTGCCATGTCTGCGACCATGCAGCTCAAGGGAGAGGTCAAATTCAGCATGAAAAAAATGATCGCCGGGGCTGACATGGCCGTCTCGAGATATGTTGGCCCAGGAGAACTCCTTCTAGCGCCTCCGATGCTTGGTGACATTACCAGCATTCGCTTGGATGGTCAAGATAGCTGGATCGTTGGACACGATGCCTTTTTGGCAGCTACGCAGGGGGTAATCAAAGACTATAAACGACAGGGCCTTGGAAAAGCGATCTTCAGTGGTGAAGGGCTTTTCGTCTATAGGATAAGTGGCATGGGCATCATGTGGATCACCAGTTTCGGGGCCATTATTCGAAAAGATGTGGGTATCCTTTGTCCTTTTTCCTTCTTCTCAGCCTCTTCTTCTTTCTTGATCACAAAATGGGCTTGACCTCAGAAATGTCACTATACACGTGTATGTTCGTACTTACGAGACAAAAGCTTGTGGACGGCGAAAAATATATTGTCGACAACGGACATTTAGTCGCATGGAACACCAAGTACGTGCTCGAACGAGTCGCCTCAGGCGGCATCATCTCCAATCTCGCCTCTGCAGAAGGCCTTGTGTGCAAATTCACCGGCCCTGGAACAGTCTTCATCCAGACGCGCAACCCGGTTCGTCATTTCCAGCTCCCTCACCACGAGATCTTCTGGGAGAAGACAGTCAACTAACTAATGGATTCTTCATCGTATAGAAAGCTTTCACGGCGTACTTGGGTGGCGTCGCGATCCAGAAGTAGGCAAAGCGGTCGACGTCGAGAAGTCTACTGTCTACTATTCTTTGAGCTACCGAATCGGGTGGTGGAAAGAAGAAAATGGATGAAGTATAAAGGCAGAGAGAGTCGCGGATCTAGGCAAGCTATATATATTGATATTTTCTTCTCTCTGTCTTGTTTTCTTAGTCGAACTTATGTCATCAAGGATTATTCACCTCTTTTCTCGTGTCAGATCTATAACGCACACTGCACAGCTTATTCTGGTCACCCCGTTAACGAACTTCATCTGCATTTCAAGCCTGCGTAGTCAGCAGCTCTAGTGTCCTTTCTCCAACATTGTGCCTGCTTGTTCTTGAAACTTATCCTTACGATGGCTGCTCAATCCAATACCTTCCGACCAGCCCTCTAGCTTGAACTGTTTGGCTAGCTGGATGGATTTTGCCTTAGTCTTGCCGCTGCCGGTGCCTGTTTTCAGCCACAAATACACCAGTTATAAACATCGCTCTTGCCGTGAGAAGGCTGGCACATCCTTCTTCTTCCCTCCTCTTCCTACTCAGGCCCACCTTCCATTGAAGGTAGTCCAGTACTTTCTGTGGTAAAGTAGGAGCGAGATAAACAAACGCGGGCGTGCCTCTTCCGACTGCTTGCACGGACGCCGAGATATCTCATCGCACCACATCACAGAAACATTGTGACGCCGAAGAAAAGACAGCGAGACTCTACCCATCTGTGGTGTGCTTCTTTTTTGGATTGCAGCTTCTTCTTTTCTCTTCTATGCTCTTTCATGCCGCTAGAGGAAGCCAAACGTCCTGCTCCCCTTTGAACTCTTTCTAGCGTGGGCGTCAGCGTCTCTGGAAGCGTGTTTTCCGGCTCACGAGCACTTTTTGGTGGTTCGATCATTCTCTGCTCACCTCTACAACTGGAGACTTCCATCGCCTCAGCAAAGAAGATTTTACATAAAAATACACAGATTCGCAAACCGGTCAGACTAGGACCCTTTACGGACTTCCTCAGTTTATCTCATCTGATTTCGCCCCTCTTTGCTCTGCTGGCTTTCTCTTTGGCTCGGCCTTCCATTTTCTGCGTTGCTGGTCTGCAGTCAAGTTTGCACCTAGATCATTCCCATCGAAACACACAGGCACCGAACATTAAGTGAGGCTTCTCCTCATCCTCTCCTTTGGCATCGACCTCATGGCTACTCCCATGGTACGATCCATGGGGACGTCCTCGCGCAGACGAGTGCAGTATGGCGCACCTCGCCAGGATTCTTCGGCATTTCGGACGCAGAAATCAGCGAAAGCAGGCTCTCATAGGAGTCATACAGGCCAAGGCAACCATGGCGGCCGAAACACTGATACAATTGCGGGGTCGTCACTCAAAATCTCTAATTGGAGAGTGAGAGCGTCCGACGATAGTGGCGGAAGTTCTGCAAGATCAAGCTTTGCACGCGTCGAAGATGAATTGGCTTCATCTTCATGTCCATCAAAGCCCAATTTAGTCTCTTCTCTTCGGGCAGATACGGCTAGAAAACAAACCGATAGAGCCAAATACATCTCTGCATCGTCCTATGGAGCGGCTGAACCGGCGGATGGGAATGGATGTCTAGATTCCAGAGTGTCCCGTCAAGGGTCATCCGGTTCAAGTGCATTCTCCTTCGAGGTCTTGCGGCATTCAAGTCTTGTTGAGCGAGGCGACGGTCGAAGCATCAGCTTGTTTGAGCTGGGTAGGTCTAGCCAAGATTCTGCATACTCGTCTTCGGGGGGAAGAAGCAAGACGAATTGCACTTTGACGCCAGTATCTTCTGCAGACTTTTCTGCGGATGAATGCTTCGCACACATGATATCAAGGAAGCATACTGTTACGCCTGACGAAAGCCAACGAGATGAGCTACTTACCGCTCTTGGTGGTTCAGAGGCTACGCCAGGACGATCATTACCAAGCTTTATCGATTCACTGCAGAAACTTTCTTTACAGGCAAGGCAGAGCATTTCAATGGAGTTGATGGAGAGTTTTAGTCCCAGAGACAACATGGTGAGGACAACAATGGGTGCCTCGGCGCTGGCTTCCTCTTCCACAACATACGAGAATGCATCTTCAACAATTCAGCCAGCCCCGTCTGAGTCCTATTACGCCAAAGGAGAAGATAATGAGCTAAAGAGGTTCCATCAGATGCTAGATAATCTCCATAAAAACGCCCGCCGAGAAAAAAAGCCGTCAAAAAAAGAAGCCGGTAGTGGCCACAAGACAGAGGAAGCGACAAGCAGAGGAGGCCAGCAACAACATGACGCTGGTGTTTCAACTGTCCAGCGCCGGCGGCCTATCCATAGTGTGGGCAGGAGAGTCGACACAGAATCCGACTCTGTGGTCGAGTATTTTCCTGCTTCTGCGAACCACTTGAGAATGGAGAGCTCTACCAAATTTAGCAGCATTGGTGGCGGCCACGATACGCGCAATTCACTTAACCCCAAAGCACGCGAGTTCCTATCATTCTCAAAGGCCGACTCACAAGCGCCAATCATGCCTCGTCGCCCTTTGTTGAGCTCGTACGACTTCTTGTCCGCGGCCAAGGATAGCGCATCAAACTTGGCAGGATTCGCTGCGACTCGCATGGAAGCAGTCCCAGATGGTCCCGGCATTCCTGTTGGTGCAGGTACTGTGCCTGCGTTGTTTCCCAATTATCTTGGACCGCCGACTATTCTAGGGCATTATGGTCTCGAATTAGGGACGAATCCAGCTCCTATCAACCTGGTTCCGGTGACCTTGGAGACGCTTAAGTCGTCGGATGGCCTGGCAACTCCAGGTTGGCCTACCTTAGTTCCAATGCCATGTGGAAGCGGAATTCAGTCAGTGCCTCCGCGACCGGTTCCCAAGCCCCGTAGCCCGAACCCAAAGACGCAGCAAGAGTATGAGGCATGGGTAGAATGGAGGAAAGCGAATGAGCCAGGATATGCCATGGCTTGCAAAGTTCGACAACAGCGAAGAGCTCAGCGAAAGACACCAAAGCCAACGAAATGCTAGCGCGCCAACAAGTCTACTTAACAGCAACGTACCATACATGCAGTCTTTGTTTTATCAACATTACTTGACTTGTCTCCTTTCTTTCTTCTTTCTTCTTTTTTATGCTTGCACCCTCTTCTGTTTTTTCTCTCCTTGCTTCTTGGACCATTATGTTATCATGTTCAAATACGCGGTCGATATATTTTGCGCGCCAGGATAAGGGTCAATATTTTCTCTTAGCCCCACGATAATAAAAAGCACTTATTTACATCATGGGCCACAGAGAAGAACACATGTCGGGGAATAGTAGACAGCATCACGAGCAACGTCCCCAATTTTAACGACGCAATGCGATGTACACGAAATTCTTAACGGGTGGATGGTACTCTTATTCTCTTTTCTCTATATTGTCTTTTCTGGAAATAAATTTTGCGCCCTAGAACGCAAGCAGATTGTTTTGGCTGGCTGTCGAGATCATCAACTTCAACTTATCAAGGGGCAACACGTCATGTGACAGAGAGTCTCATGAAGAGTTGGAAAGTCTGTACAGCCAGACATTGTACTGTGGCCAAGAATGGGGTACTCAAAGGGTTTATGCGACGGCAGATGCTCTTTACAGAACTTCTTGGAAGAATAGGCCGTCGGCGGCCGGGACCGAAATGTCGGGCACAGCACAGACTTATGACGGGCAAAGGCTAGTACTGGCATTCTAATTGTGTTCCATGGGCATTTCTATCGAGACGCCCGTTTACAGTTCTAGTTCGTTGTACAATAGCAATTTATAGCGTATCTTACACGTTGGTACGACGACATGATGTGACGTTGCGTGCATTTTGGTAATACGACAGTGTTGCGTCCACATCAATTATGATTATCAATAGACCAATAGACCAACACCACAACACCATATCTAGGTACTATGTAGCACCCGAGAAGCTCCCGCGTCTTCTTAGTCAAGCCCCTCACGCTAAAGACTTCACATCATGATCGAATACGTTACCGCGTAGCACACCATCCTAAGCCCTCGTGCCACTCACGCAACCCTGACGATCCCAGGGTAGAGTACTAGAGAAAACGGCCGGATAATGGTACATCGCGCGGGCGTAACGGGTATTGTGAGAGAGAATCGGGAAGGATGGACGGCCCGAGAGGCTATCGGACCAGAGGATCATGCTGCATGACGTTTATGGGTTCAGGTGTTGTAAGTTTCTTGTGCTCACGGTAGAGTCGCGAGGCGTTTTTGGGTTGTGACTGTGAAGGTCTGGTTTGCGCTGAGGTTTTTTCAATGTTGAGATGGCTCTGTTGATGAAATTCATCCTACAGAACTGTCGCATAATATGTAAGAGAGCAAACATCCGTCAACATAGCAGAAACGGGTTGGCAGTTGCTACCTAGGTACATAGATCATTGAGAGTCCACTTGAGTGGTTTTATTCAATCTGATTGTTGTTATTTGCTGTCATGTCATGTCGCCTGCCGCCTCCTGGAATGACATCCTGTCGTGGGAAAATTGAAATAGCCAACGAGATAGTTCTGCACAGTCGTACGTGCTTCGTCTTTCAGAGAATCTTCATGTTCATGTACGAAATCCCTCCCTCCATCCAACACCTCAAACCGCAGAGTCGACCGCTTCCCCCTTGTGCGCGTTACTTTGTTGTGATATGCAGTGCGACGGTGCTGCTGCTATTTTCTCTTAACGTCTGTCCGAGTGCTTTGCATGCAAGATCGTAAGACCGCATGAAAGGGCGTCCAAAACGCTCCGAGTTTGCCATTCCAGTATCCACCATGACAAGTCTTGAAAGGAACCATGTTTCAAGAGTCCTAGGGGGCACGGTACTGACACGCAACAAAGAACGGCAGCGGTTAGCAGCAAGACGCAAAACATAAAATCCGCTCTGCAATAACAATGCATATCACGCCACAGATGCAGGACTGTGTGTGCGCACCGGACATGTACTGTCTGTCACAATGGGCATCAAAGTGCGTGCCCCCGGGCCCCCTCACCCTCACTCCTCCTCTTTTCCTGTCCTTCTTCTCTGCGGTCATGATCTCCCATTCTACACTACTACCAACGTTTTGCCTACTTTTTGCTTTCATGGCTGATTGAGAAAGCTGGAAAGAGAAACTCGGGGACCTGACTTGACCTCACTTAATGATTTGATTTGACTCGATGATGGATTTGATGATGACTTGACGAGGACCTGATATTCATCTCTTCGATGATTTTCGCTTCAGGTGATGGCCTCAAGGCTCGGAGATAGCTGTTCCTTGCAATACTGAATGAGACCTATTGCGCGCCAGAAGAGTGATGACTGACTGCTGCCTCAAGACGAGAGAAAAAACGCTGGAGCTTGAACTCACGTCGGTATACCACGCCTGATTTTACCGTCTTTTTTGACGCTTTCTCGTTTTGGGGCTTCCAACATCATCATCATCGGCTGGCCGCCTCTTTATCTTCTTTTTGTTCTTCCGGGATTGCTCTCCATTGGATTGCGCACCTAGGATCCAGCGATCAAGGCCATCTTTGGTAATGGCCCCGATCTCGTCAAAGTACGCAATCAGATCGCTGGTGAAGACGTAGTATGGGAAAGACTCCTTGCCTGCTACCAAGGCCTTCATGTGGCGACTCACGTGGTCCAAACACTTCTCCCATGCCGTACTATCGCCTGCAAAATCGGCCTCGCATCCTTGGATCCAGCACCGGGGGGCCTTGGGAGGAAATATGGTCTCGCCTCCATAGGCCGCGGCTTGTTTGTGCTCAAGCGTCTTTTTAAATTCGGGTGAGGCCATCTTAGCTTTGAAGGCTTTCCTCTCGGCCGCGGACACGTGTGTGCGAATGAAGTGCTGCGTGAAATGGTCCTTTCTGCGGAAACTCTTCTCGGCACACTCGGGACACGTGTAACGACGCGAAAGAAGATGCATCGTTTTCAAGTGACGTTTCCATTCATTCCTGTCCTTACATTTGCTCTCGCATCCGGCGAATGCGAATAAGCAATGCAATTTTTCAGACGATGTAAGGGGCGGGAGGAGTGTAGACGGTTCCTTGCAAGGCTTGGAATTCGAGCCGTCGCGTTGAGAAAAGGATGCCGATGAGACGACGATGTCTTGGTGATGCCTCCCTTGGCTGCGCGCGTTTACGAGCGGAATGGAGGGAGTCACATGCGCAGAGAGCTCGGCTTCATAAAGGGGCAAAGAGTCCTTTGCTGAATAAGTTGCTGTTTCCTCGTAAAGCAGGTGGGAAAGCGGTTGCTCGCTGTCGGAGATCTCCTGATCATCATATGTCGAGTATGGTTGGGTAACACATTCAGATTCAGAACATACCACACTCAAAGGCCCCTCCGATGGCATGTAGGGGCAATCGTGGCGCAATAGTTGAGTGATCATGCCGTCGACATTTGGCCCAATCGTGTCTTCGTACTGGGCTTCTGAGGGTTGTTTCAAGTCTTTCGAACTATTCATGGAGGTGGTTGCCATGGGAAGAGAGAAACTGCTTTCATCGACCGTTTCTTCGCAAGAGAAACCTTGAGAGTTGCCATGATAGATCGGGGGACTAAACCCACAAGAACTGGAGAGACGGTAAATCAATTCGGGGCCCGATGAGCTATTCGTGATGGCAAAACCGGGTACCAGGTCTATGTGGTTGTTGATAGTGTCCACAGAGACAGCAGGGGCATAACACTCAGATATGAGTGGCGGGAAATTATATAAAATCGAGTGCATAGTTTCCGCGTTGCCGTTCTCACCGAACCCATGGTCGGTGTAAGCATACTGTGGCTGGGAGATAAGCGGGGGAGCCAACTCTACGTCGCGAGTAAAGCCCTCCATTTTGTTTGTGTTGCTTCTGACACGGCAGCTCAAGATGAGAGAGTGTTTTATGACTGCAACGACTGATCACCTCCATACAAGATGCTTTCTTCACACAGGTCAGCTTGTGATTCGGGCCGAACATTTATACCACAAAATGAATTCGATGGCCAGAGCGGGACTCACGAGTATGTTATCGACAGGCAGTAAGACGGCAGCTGTTGATGGCACCAAAGTCTTGTGCAGACAAATCAAACAAACTTGATGGAGATATGTGCCTCGTTAAGGCAGTAAAGTGTGTATTAGATCTTCTCAGGTTGAAGGAGAAATAGGGTGGTAGGTGATGTGGTGCCACTCATGTGTAAAAATTATGGTATTAACTGGTCGTGGTTCAATTCGCTCATGACGTGCTTGAAACATCTTTCACAGAAAAATAAAATGAACCCAACGACAGAGGACTTTTTATTATGTTCAGTGAGTGCTCTTGACGAACTGTAATAGAAAGAGAGGGGCAAACTTGACGAAGCCGGGGCGGAGAGAAAAGAAAAGAAGGGGGGGGACAAGTTCATTGGGAAACTTGGAGTAGATGCTGCGGGAGTGCAGACGTACGTACTTGTGATAGCATGCTGCATAAAGAGAATCTTTCGTCTTAGAAGCTTCACGGAAGAATATGTGATACTTCACACCAGTTTGGGCGAAAGGCAGCGCAGCTCTGAGCTCGCTGAAGGAGTGAGCGACATGATTGCTTGTTGAGGCACAGCCGCATCCGCATGATGAATGTAGAGGTCTAGCAAAATACAAACACACACCTAGCATGAGAGGTGAGATGTCACAATCGCTCTTTGTTTCCCTGTTCTTCCTGGGAAGTTGGCAGCGGAAGGGGTATCTACTGTATTCTCGCCCTAACTATCCGCGGCGGGGCGTGTGATAGTTCGGTAGGACGACATTGTGTGCGTACATGATGACGGATTATGACATATAATATAGATCATATACCTAGCTCGTCGCATCCGTGCTTCGTCGAGATCGTCCAACCAGGGGTAGTCGTGGCGGTGACCGCCTGATAAAACTTAAAAGACTGTCCTGGGACTGTAGCCACGACGGCAGAAGGAACTCCATGCAGAAAAACGTCTACAACAACCACGCCCGGTCGAAAAGGTTCTTCTTTGCAGGTCGTGCTACTACAGATGTCTGACTGGGTCTTCGTGCTACATACCCACGAAAGTTCCCCGAAGCCAACACGACGCACAAAACAGATTGGCGTCTGTAGGGCACCTATGAAATCACTTCATGGTCATGAAAGTATGAGAATTCCCCGGCCTTCGTGTTTCGCAAAGTCTTGGTGTAAGTGTCTGGATGACGAGTTTGAGAACCTTATGTTTAAAGTCATTCTTCCTGGAGCTCCCTCATCTTGTACAACTTGAGCACGCACTCTGACGAGTGGACGAAGCGAGTCTCGATCCAGATTTCCTCCTAGAACAACAGTCTGCCAACCCGTTGAAGACGTTGAAGGAAACTGAAGGTGAACTCTTCCTCTGTAGTAGACGGCTTGTTTCCAATCAGAAATAGGTTCAACTGCTAGGCCCGGCGTCGCCCTGCGGTGTAGCGCCTGTCGAGACAATCCCAAGTCCAATCCAGGGCGAGGCGGTATTGCCGATGTGAGAGGGAGCAGCAAGGCTGAGCACACAGGAATCGGCCGGATCGAGAGAGGTGAGAAGTGCCCCAATGTGCTGTGTGGTAAGCGTGGTACGCTGACGACGGTCATCATGGAAGTCTAGGCGATCATGCCGGAGCTCTTTGACTTTTTGGCTCTTTGGCTCGCTGACCTGACTACCACCAAAAGTGGCCACCACCACTGTCACCGCTTCTCCCACTGCCACCGCCCTGCCGCCTGCAACGAAGAACGCGAGGATAAGCAGCGAGTTGAAGTACAAGTGGTATGCATGAACATGGCCGCGGCGGCGGATTTGCGAAGATCGTGCTGCTGTCGAACGCTCGAAATGGCCTTTGCAGCCTACGAAAAGAGGAAGGCGGGTTGGGCTCCGAGTTCTTGCGTTGGGTTGACGGGGGCGTCTGACACGTCGCTTGAGAATGGAGAGTCTGGAAGACAATGTTCTTTTGCAGTTGCCCAGCGTTTCTTCGTTCTTGCAATACTGGAGTCTTGGGGTTGTCAAAGCTGTTTGCTGGACGGAGTCCAACGGTCACCAGTCGCCGAGATCACGCGCCTTTAATGCTGCTTCTCCTGCTCAGGCACCCAATATCGCGACTGGCTCCCTGGTCTCCAAGGCCATCAAAGCATTGCACCTTCTCGTTTTTTTCCCACGATTCATGCCACCTGAGCACCACAACAAACAAATCGGGTTCAGTTTCCGCTGGCCAAGAGTCAAGAGTCAAGACCACCGGTGAAAGCCGGTCAGTTGTGACGGCTCACCTACCTTCTAGGGCAATGCGCGGCCACGGCATGTGGCAGAAGGGCGTCATGGCAATTCTGACTCCTGAGCCGGTGATGCCGCGAAAGACAAGATATGGACAATAGCGCATGGAAAAGGCATAGGCTGTGTAACGCGACTCGAGTCTGGGGAAACTGCGCCGTGATTCTCCGGAGCAAGTACGGAGTACGGAGCAACCATATCCGATTGCCATTTCCGAAGCCCGTCTAGGGAACCCATCCGCGTTTGCCGCCAGTCAACCAGTCAATATGTACAAGGAAAGTACCTAGGTACCTCCTACGCAAGAATGGAGATGCGAGTTTGCGGTCGCAATGCGTGAACGCCGGCGACCGCAACAGCAACTATCCCTGTACTTACTCACCAAGTTTGCAATGTCCCGCAATGTCCATCGACCTCAACTGGGAAACGCTCACCAGCGGTCCCGACGGCGACGCTCTGGCTGAGCGTATCCGCTCCTTCATCCACGACAAATTCCAGACCGTGCCGCTCCCCCGATTCATCAGATCCGTCAACGTCCACGGTTTCGACTTTGGCAGCACGCCCCCCGAGCTGGACCTCAAGGACATCACAGATCCTCTACCGGACTTTTACGACGAAGAAATCGCAGAAGACGAGAGTGAAGATGAATATGAAAGCGATGACGAGGCAGCGGCGCATCACCTCGCCGCTGAACGGGCACGACATGCCGCCCTGGCCGGTAGTCTCAAGAAGCGGCGTCCCGGCGGCGCGAGAGCAGCGTTGAGAAACGACTTGTTTGGGCATGATTTCGGTAGCCCATTCCTGGGTGCCTCTACGGCGGGCATCCTCGGCGGGCCGGGGCTGAATTACTTTCAGAGTCATCTGGGGACGGGAACACACACCCCGCTAGCGGCCGTGGCGGGCGCACATCTCGGGAACAACACCTGGATGGACCAGTCGGATCTTCAGAACAAACACATGAACCGACGGCAGAATCAGGGCCATCACCAGCACCATCACCAGCATCAACATGGGGCGCGCCGTCATCGGATCTCCTCGTCGAGTAGCATCTCCGTGGACAATGTCTCCGAGACCATGGACGAGCCGCTCCTGCGAGAGAAGGAGAGTGTGTCGACGCTGGCGCCCACAGTTGTGAATATGTCTCGTCCGCCCACGCGGGATCGCCATATGAAGGGCTCTGCTGCAGGAAACCTAGCGGAAGAAGCCGAGGACGGAGGTGATCAGAAAACTGGCGATAACTATCATGGTGGACGGGGCGAAGAAGGTGAAGACGACGAAGATGACACCACAGCCCCCGATGCAGATACCGTGCCTCCACCCCGGCGAGAGCCAAGAGTAGACGACGTTCAAGCCGTCTTCAGGATACGATACGCCGGGGATATTCGGCTACAACTTGCCGCCGAGATCTTATTGGACTACCCCATGCCCAGCTTCGTCGGTATTCCTCTAAAGCTCAACATCACGGGCATGTCATTTGATGGAGTCGGCGTACTGGCCAAGATACGCAAGCGCGTGCATTTTTGCTTCCTTAGCCCTGAGGATGCCCTCGCGGCTGTTGGTTCCGTTGACGATGGTGGCATCGACGTCGATAAGGAGCAAGGGACATCCGACGGCGCGGAGAAGAACAAGGCCGCAGGGCTCCGATTCGGTGGTCTGCTACAAGAAATCAAGGTCGAGAGCGAGATTGGGGAGCGAGATGGTGGGAAGCAGAGTCTAAAGAATGTGGGCAAGGTGGAGAGATTTGTCTTGGAGCAGGTGAGGAGGATATTTGAGGAGGAGTTTGTGTATCCCAGTTTCTGGACGTTTCTGGTGTAAAGTTGGGAGAGTGTGCGCTGGGTGACACGCTTGATGGGTATTACACGGTACAAGGCGCTGGGCTGTCTACGTCGAGAATTATGCTTGGATGATGCAATAGAGTCACATACACAGGGAAACCCAAAATATTGGAACGAAATTCAAATCTGCAGAAATGGCCAACGAAAATATGAATTTGAAAATGCAATATTTATGATAATAGTCGTCAAATCGCTTGTCACGTCAAAGTCCTCCTGAATCCCTGGTACGCCTGCTGGATATCCAACTCCAACTCCCTCGCCTGCTGCTCACTCAACTCATCCGACGCCCTCATCTGGTTCAATGTAATGAGCCACTGCACAATCTTGCCCCTACTCTCAAAGTCCTTATCCGTCACGCGGTTCACGGACTGAATCACGTCCGAGAGGAGCGGATGTAGCTGGTCCTTGGACAGCATGCCCAGCTTGACAGCGTCGAGGAACGTAATGAACTCTTGCGTGGCCTCTAAGATAAGGACACCGCTAGGGTTGTTGCTTGCCGAGGGAGTTTGCTGGCTAGGGGCGGATGATGAAGCTGTCATTGTGGTGGATGGCATGCCTACTCGGAGACGTTCTGTTGCGCGGGGTGCTTGGAGCTAGATTTCCGTGGTGTAAGCTGAACGTCTTTTTGCTGTTCTTCTTTGTGTTGGTCTAGCCATTGAAGAAAATGGAAGACATACATCCCACTTGGCTTTAAATTCTTCAAGTCCCTCGAATTCGCGAGCAATTGTGTCATCCGCTAGGAGTGCTTTGTACTGGCGAAGTGAACGTTCGCAGATTTCCGCGTATTCATTTTCGGGAATCGCATCCTTCAAAAACGCCTTTTCCAGCTCGTCCAGCGTCACGATGATGCTAAAAATTTCAGCGAGCGATTCTTGGAGGTCGCGCTCTTCCCGCGTCTCTGTGAGCTTGACTTCCTAAGAGATTGAACGATGAGAATGTTGTTGTGTGATGTGCGGCTTTCTGGGAGGCGGAAGTTCGAGGACTTTGCCGGTGGTATCATACCTCGTCAAGATTGATGGTTGCTGCAAATGTCGAATTGGGTACATAGCTATGCGGCGTCGGCGCATAACCTTGTCGGGGGATCATGGCGGCGGATTGAGGTGGCGGCCCATTGAAGCTTCGAGTTTACGAAGACGGCCAAGGGCAAGTGACATTGCGGGGGATGACGATGCCAGTCACGGACTCACGATGCAAGTTGCAGCTAGACCAGGGTGCTGAGGCAGAATGTGGCCCCACCCCTTCACCGCCTGCCTTATCGGAGAGACACCCATCTATCGATAACACGGCATGTGGAAAAATTTGGAAGCAGAAAGCCAGAAAGCCAGCCAATCCGGACATTCAGGAACATTACCAATTCTGTTCTCCAACGCGGTCCGCGAAAACAACTTTTTCTTTTTCAATACCACACGCAGTGGTGCGAAAAAAAGTTGCCAATCATGGGTCCCATGAAGAAAAATCTCAAGGCCACGAAGAAATTCGAAAAGAACCACCTCCGCGGTGTGCTCGACAAGAGAAAGGACGTCGCCAAGATCAAGCAGCGCCAGCAGATCAAGGAAAAGAAAAAGAGCAAACACACCAAGGACTCTGAATTCTTTAAAAGCAAACCAGCCGAAGATGGAGCGGACTCGTCAAAAAAGCCCAGCGGCTTGTTCAGGAACAAAAAGAGCGGCGAGATGACCGTGGATGACTTTTTCCAAGGCGGATTCGACGACATCATCGAAAGCAAGGACGCCAAGGCTGGCAAGGCTGGCAAAAAAAGAAAAAGGACCGGGCCTGTGGAGGACGCAGACGATGCCGAGACGAGCGATGATAGCGAATCTGGCGTGAAGTCCGGTCCAAGATCTGGTACCGGTAACGGCGAAGCTGATGACAGCAACGATGAAGACGAGGACGACGACGAAGGCGGTATGAGCAAAGAGACCATGGAAAAACTCGCGGAAAAAGATCCGGAGTTCTACAAGTTCTTGAAAGAAAACGATCCAGAAGCCTTAGACTTCGACGACAACGCCGACCTGGCCGAGGTGGATGAATTGAGCGCGGGCGAGGAAGACGATCAGAGCCAAGACGAACAGCCAAAGAAGAAGAGAAAGAAGGGCAAGACTGCCAAAGAAGCAAAAGGAAAAGCAAAAGGTGAAGCCGAAGACGACGTGGATGTCGAGGAGGAGCCTTCTCAAGGCAACGAACTCACGCGGCCAACGGTGGCCAAGTGGCGCAAGGCCATCGAGGAGACCAATTCGTTGCGCGCTGCTCGACAGGTTGTTCTCGCGTTCCGAAGCGCCGCACACTTGAACGAGGAAGACGAGGATGGCGAGACACAGCAGCGGTGGGCTATCAACAGCCCGGAGGTCTACAACGACATCTTGGTGCTCGCCCTGCGGCACATTCCGGTAGTGATGAACCACCACCTGCCCGTCAAGGAATCCGCCTCGGGTAAAGTCTACGTGCAGACCGAGACAAAGAAGTTCAAGACGCTCTCTCTGCTTCTAAAGTCCTACACGTCGTCCATTATGCACCTTCTCGGCACGCTCTCCGATGACAAGACGCTGAAGCTGACTCTGTCATCCATTACGCCGATCCTTCCCTACCTCTTGTCGTTCAAAAAGCTCGTCAAGGCACTGGCCAAAGCCGTAGTCAATTTCTGGGCACAGCCTGCCAGCTCAGAAACCACACGGATCACAGCCTTTCTCGTGCTTCGCAAGCTCGTCATCATTGGCGACAAGGGTATCCGCGAAACCGCCCTCAAGGCCGTATACCAGGGCCTCGTGCAAGGCTGCCGCGTCACCAACCACAACACCATCCAAGGTATCAACCTAATGAAAAACTCGGCCGCTGAGCTCTGGGGTATTGACCCGTCCGTCGGGTATACCACTGCTTTTACCTTTATCCGGCAGCTGGCCATTCATCTGCGCAACAGCATCGTCAACAACAAGAACGACTCGTTCCGCATGGTCTACAACTGGCAGTTCACCCACTCGCTCGACTTCTGGTCCTGCGTCCTCGCCGAGCACTGCTCCCCGCTTAAGGAGGCCGAAGCCGGAAAAGAGAACCAGCTCAAGCTACTCATCTACCCGCTCGTGCAAGTCACCCTCGGCGTGATCCGCCTGATCCCCACCGCCATCTATTTCCCGCTGCGATTCCACCTCGTCCGGGCTTTGCTGCGCACGTCGCGCGCCACAGGCACCTACATCCCCCTGGCGTCATCGATTCTCGAAGTGCTCTCGTCAGCGGAGATGAAGAAGCCCCCCAAGGCATCCACCCTAAAAGCCTTTGACTTTGCCGTCGCCTACAAGGCCCCCAAATCATACCTCCGCACGCGCGTCTTCCAAGACGGCATAGGCGAACAAGTTATAGAGCTGCTCGGCGAGTTCTTCCTCCTTTGGTCTACGTCCATCGCGTTTCCCGAGCTCTCCCTCGCCGTCATCATCCAGCTCAAGCGCTGGATGAAGCAAGCCCGCTCCAAGAGCCAGGGCAACAAGAACGCCAAGCTCTTGTCACAACTCGTCATCCTGGTGCAAAAGCTTGAGGCTAATGCCAAATTCATCGAAGGGCATCGCGCAAAAGTAGACTTTGCGCCCAGAGACCGCACTCAAGTTGCTGCGTTCCTCAAGGACTTTGATGTGGCTAAGACGCCACTGGGGGCGTTTGTACTTGCACAGAGAAAGGTGAAGGAGGAGAGGACGAAGATGCTTGAGGACGCGCGGCGGGAGGATGAGCGGAAGAGGAAGGAGGAGAACGATGGAGGGTTGGAAGGGGAGGATGGGAGTGATGATGAGATGGAGGTGGATGAGGATGATGAGATGGAGGTAGATGAGGAGGATGAGGTTGACGAAGAGGTGGAGGGTGAGGAGGAGGAAGAGGAGGAAGATGAAGAGGACGATGAGGATGAGAGTGATGAATGAGCATTGCCATCCAAGCTACTAATAGTCCATTTCTCACGGAAACGATACCTTTCATAACTCCTTTTCGATTTTGAACAATGTCAAACATATCGCACGCACGCACATGTTCTCCGTGACGAAGCGCGTAAACAGTCAAAGAACTACATATATTCCTTATACCACCAGTGTAACAACTTTGATGACGAATCAGCCGAGGAGCAATGGATGAAGAAAAGGTGATGAGACATGTAGTTAGTTACACTGGTACTGCGCAAATTGCGAAACCGCATTAGTACGAACTGCAAACTTTAAACTACAGACAATGAGAAGAAACCATCTGGTTCATCATTCTCAATGTATGTATACTATGTACTCAGGCGCACGCGCAATCTAGCCATACAAGCAAAGTGTACCCAACAATCTCAAGAGCCCCTTTGGCTCATCAGCGCCATGCAAAACACAAGTATCCTGACTCTGCAACAACAAGACAGAAGAAGTAGGAGGAAAAGAATACAGCGGGCAAGAAATATGAAAAGAAAGAAAATAAAGAGAGAGAGAGAAGTGAGAAGAAAGAGATGCCACAGAGAGGGCAAAAGAGGGCGTAGATGACAGAATGCCTACGACAAAATCATACAATCAATCCACCACGCGAATCTTCGTTCCAAACACCGCTTGTTGACCGCGCCGGGTCCCGTGACCAGCTGCTCATTGGCAATTTTACGAGCAAAGACAACAACAACAACACCCATAGAACAAACCTAGGAGAAGCAAAACAAGGCAGACTAAAAAGAAAAAAGAACAAACAAAACCTGGCGCATATTCGCTCGCGAGACAGGGAAGAACACAAACAAAACCATAGAAGGTCTTCCAAAGCCCCTCAAAAGAAAAAAAAGAAAAGAAAGGGAAAAAAAAGAATAGAGAAATCGAAAACTAAAGAAACAACCGGAGAGAAAGAAAGACGTGCGTCAAGATGGATTCATTGGACCCATGAAAGATGAAAGGCAATCAAAAGATGACCACGATCATCACATCACATCACACCTCCACACCCTCCCGCCACAGCGCAAATTGCTCATTCCCCCCCGTAACATCCCTCACCGTCATCCCCGTGATATTCAAAACCGTCATCTCAACCTCCTCCTCCGTCATGGCCTGCCCTGCAGCCTTTTGCCCCTCCAAGACATCATACAAGCTATAAATCTGATCATTCTTGACCTCCATGCGCTTCAGCAGCGTGCGGATCGATTCCGCCATCTGGAGTCTATCGCGACGGCCCGTGGCCTTGTCCTTGCCGTTGTACTCGGCTTGTAGGCGCGTGAGCTCAAGTTGCAGGTGCTCGGCTTCGTCTTCGAGGCCCTTGATCACCAGGGCCAGCGCGTAGCCGGGCGCCTGGGAAGGCCGCATCGTCAGGTCGTCTCCGGCGAGATCTCGGTCCGTTACGGGCACGGGACGAGGGACATTAACTCGCTTCTTGCCCGAGGAGGCTTCGGAGGAGGAGACGACTCCGCGGTGGGAGGTTATGCGCGTGCACACTATGCAGTTGCTGCAGCTGTGCTGGTAGAGGCCGTCGAGCACGCGTCGTGCATCTGTTGATAGGACAGGGCAGGACTCGGACTCGGGCTCGCTGGTAGATGCCTTTTTGTCGGCTGTCTTGTTGGTTTCGCTGGATTTGGCTTCCTTAAAGGTGTGTTTTGGTTGTGCGAGTCGCGAAGCGCTCTCTCGACGAGATGTTTTGTTCTGTGTGGCTGTAGGAGCTGGGTCTTGGCTGTACAGCGGGAAGTTGCCATCTTTTATCGTAAAGTTGAGCGAGATGGCAGCATCTTGATTCGTGAAGTCCTCAGACTGGAACCCACCCGTTGTTTCTTCGTTTTCAGTAGTCAGATCCAATTCTAGGGTTGGAGGTCCCTTGGCAGAGCGGTGGCTTGTACCGGCCTGCTTGCGCTTGCTGCCCTTGTTGGCCATATTGTTACTGTTAGTATTGCTGTTGCTGCTGTTCTTATTTCGAAGCGCTGATTTCTCGGGTATGTCAAAGGCGACGCCCTTGGACGCGGCTCGTGGTTTACTCCTAGATCGCTGTTCACTGCTGCTGGCCCGGCGAGTTGTTTGGCGGGCATCTTGTTCAGTTGTGAAGTCATGGGACGTCACCTCCGGCAGGATTGGCATATTCTCCATCCCGGTGGGCTCTTCGACACGCGCCTCATTCTTCTCCCCATCCTTCTTGACAGTAATGTCGGGCACGAAGAAGGCAGACGTCATATTCTCCTCCGTTTCCTCCTCCACGCGCCCGTCGGCTTGGGACGGCGATCTACAGAGATCGAGTTGTTGCTTGAGAAAGAAGACTTCGTCCTTGACCTTCATATTTTCCTCATGCAGGTCATGAACGCTGCGCTCAAAACCCGCGTTCTCGCGACGTAGAAGCTTATTTTCATTAAAATACTTCTCGTTGTGGCGAACCAGGGACGCATTGTCTTCCCTAAGTGCCGACTTTTCCTGGGCAACCTTGTCAAGCTTGTTTCGAACGATTTCTATCTCTTCGCGCGCAGCGTCCAGCTCGTGGTGGGCATCATCTAGAGTTTCACGAAGATTCTCATTGTCCACTGTCAACTTGTCATTCGCGGACTGAAGAGATTTGTTCTCAGTTGCAAGAGATCTATCCTCGTCACGCGTGTTCTTGTTCTTAGTGCGCAGAACATGAACTTCGTCTCGCAGGCGCTTGTGCTCTTCATGAAGATTCTCGTTATCGGTTCGGAGAGACGAGTTATCGAGCTCGAGCGCATCGCGGGTATGTTTGAGCGAAGTTAGGTCACGACGTAGAGTTTCGAGATCTTGGCGCATCTGCTCCGTGGACTCGAGCCGTTTCTGTGACGTGGACAACTCCTTTTCTCTGACACCCAATTTCCTGGTAAGCTTGCTGATGTCCTCACAAGCTTCCTGCAGCCTTGCAATGGCTCTGTCACGCTCATGTGTGACGGTTTCGCATTCGATCTTGTTGGTGCTCAGGTTTCGTGATGCTTCGTCTAGCCGAGCTTGCAGCGAAGCAATATCCAGTTCGAGCCCTGAGAGAAGAAAAAAGGCATGTTAGTGGGACAGCACGAGGTAAGTCCACGGCACCAAACTTACTCTTCTTTTGCGCCCTAAACTTCTCCTTCTCTTCGTGTCCGGCGTCGAATTTGCCGTGGCGAATCTGAGCTTCGAGCCTTTCTACTTGAAGCTGCAGACCCTCTGCATATTCTTGCACCTTGTCATGCGCAGCCTGCAGCGAAACAATTTCTTCGCGGATCATGTCCATGGAGACGAAGATCTTTTCTTCGTCGTCTGGGACTTTCACGGCGTCGACATGTGCATGCGCCCTCGCTGCGGGCCTTTCCTGGCTGTCATGAACTTTGCCATGCTTCACAAAGATTGGAACGCCATTCTTCATGGAGCCGCTAAATTTGAGGGTTCCGGTGACGAAGTCGCCAAGATGGGAGACATCGGGCATGAAAAACGAGCGCACGTTTGACGCGTTGTGACCCGGACTGGCCATGGAGACTGGGGATGGGGGCACAGCGGTCAAGCTGGATTTGGCTGAAGATGTATTGGGAGATTCTTGATTGGAACCCCTTGGGCTAAGAGAAGCTCCCGGTTGGCGGTTGAGGGCGTTTCCTATTGATGAATGAGATTGTCGAGACGGTACAGGCTGGGCTGAACTGTGGCTCTTTGAGAGAGGACTTTTGTATTGTTGTTGTTGTTGGTGTCCTCCTGTACGATAATGTGAGTGAGGGCGAGCAGGTGAATGGTCGAGGATGGACGACATATCGGACTCATTATCGACTCGAGCCTGCATTTCCGCACGCGTCTTGGCGGCTGCTGGCCAGATATCCCGCGTAGAGTCATCCACTGTGAATTTAATATTCGTTCCAGAAGGCTTATTCTCTCTCAGGGGCGACTTCCAAGGTCGAGTATCGGTAGTGTCGGTGGCGTTGGCGTATTGACGATCACCATTGGCCATGGGCACACTATTGGTGTTGTATTTCGGTCGGGAAAAATGTTCCGGCCACTTCTGGTGAGCGGCGTCAAAGTTGACGGGCAGTTTCTTCTGTGCCCTGACTCGATCGATTTCTTGGTTGAGCCTTCGGGTCGATTCGCCGTCTGGATCGGAATACAGCGACGACATGGTGACGGTGCCGTGCGAGCCGGTGGAGGAGGGAGGAGAGTTGAAAGGATTTGCGCGGTTCGCACTCATTTCTCTAAGGATGCGCGAGCGATAGGGATGCAAAGCATCAGTGTCCATGGTGAGCCTACGCGAGGACACCAAAACACGCGGTGCTCGAGTCCGAGAAGCGACAGCTGATGTTGGCGCAGGGCCAGAATGCGAATATTTTGGACGCGGCGCGTATTCGATACGTGCGGCAAAAAGGCGCGTTGTGAGCTCGTCAGACGCGTAAAAGAAAATACAAGAGTACTGGCAAAGAATCGATGCTCTTGAAGGAAACCTTGCTCTTCTCAGTTCATGGCGAACTGACTCTTGTGCTAAGTCGAGAATGCTGACATGGAAGTTGTGGTAAGGTCAAGTTGATGAGAACTGGAATCTGAATTCTGACGCTGTGGGTGGAAGTGGAGGGTACTCCGTACGTAACAAACAGAAGTAAAGTTTGGTTGGCTGACAGGCGACTTGGCTTGGGACAAGAAAGTAAACAAACCAGACGGGAGCAGACCCACATAGCCACCAGCGGACCATACAGAGCGCCTACAGACTCCAAAGAGTATCTAGGTACCTATGTACTACAACCTACATACCTACTCCGTAGAGTCCTAGACGCCGGCTGGTGCCATCTGTGCCTGTAGGTACCTGTGCCGTCTGCGCTATTGACGGGCGTTGCGGATAAAAGCAGTGGGTATTACAGATTAAAGATTCTAGGAAATGTATGTACGGAGTACGGTTTCACAGTTTTATTCCAGATTGGATTCCGCATCTCAACAGAGCCCAACAGGTTGAAAGGTATACATACATACTCCGTACATAGTTCACGCATCCATGTAGTTCTCTCGGCTAATACAATACACAACTATGCACGAGTCTCCCGACTTTTCTGCTTCTAAAAATGATACCAAGAAGTGCGTACAAACTCCGTACGGTACGTCGGTACCTGTACTAATGCGTGGGCGCTTATTAGCGTCGTCATGTCAACTCCGCGTGCTAATCAGCCAATCGCAGCCATTCGCAGCCATTCGCAGCCATTCATCCAGGTACCCCGCCCGTACTAGGTACCTCGTAGAGTTTTCACGAAAACTTCGTACGATGACATGCGGGCAAGCAAACGGAAGCGATGGTTATACAAAGTATGCATACATACATACATACATACATACATACATGCATACATGCATACATGCATACATGCATACATGCATACATGCATACCTACCTTATTATTAGGTAGGTAGCTGTAATTCTGTGAAGGAGCCTCTGTGCCGGGGGCTTTGATTGTAAGTTCCTTCGACACAGGTGACGTGCCCTCCGTGACAGTCAAAGGGACGCATCGAAGGGACGCAAAGAACGGGACGTTCTTATGACATTTTTACCGTCGTATAAGCCAGAACAGCTGCCATGATATTCCTAGATCCCGAGATGAAGCTCGTGACCGACTCCGGGCAACGCCACACAGGTATGACCTTGCCGCCTTGTTGTCGAATGCTAGCTGGCGAGTGATTTCTGCGTTTATCGCGGAGCGGCTGCCGGGTGATAGGAAGCTGCTAGATCATCTAGATGAGGATAAGGATACACGACCTTGCGAATCGTGGTGGAGCCATCAATCCTTTTCCTTCTTCTAAGTTCTCAACACGACAGCCCCCGAGGCTTATTTCAATTTTCGAGGGCTTGAGCCGAAGTTGGCTGCGGCAGCTTGCGGGTAGCTGACAGAATGACTGGTTCCTGTGACACGATGTGGAGCCCTCTGCCGTCCCTAATCGGCCCCCGTCCCCCTGCGTCTTGCATCCCGCGGACCAACACCAATCGCATCGTCGCAGCCCTCCCAAAAGAGGCACGACGGCGTCGCACTTGGCGTGACCTCTACACGTCGAGGCGTGATCTTCTTGCTCATGGCACAAACGTGTCGCTATGGCTTTATTAACCTCGTGGGCCAGGCTGATGGGCCGAGTTACTGATCTGTCCTCGCCGGACCGTCATGTCCTGCTGTTTGCTCGACCCTTTATATCACCTCGGCCTCCTCCCGTGGGCCGTCACCACTGACCAGTGACCACACATCGGCGCTCATAGGATCAATTTCAGACTCTGTGCTTTCTTCAGCTGTTTGATTTCTAAAACTCCACAATTGAAATTCGAAAACGAACACGACGCTCTTCCATAAGAACACACTTTGTGCCCACTGCCAGCTCCTGAGAGTCTTGAGTGCCGGACAACCGAGGAGAAAAAGCAGTCGCCCGCTCCATCTGTCTGTCTTTGCATTTACAAGTCCTCCGTGCGCGCGGCAAAGAGAAAAGATGCGCTGCTACTCACTTCTCGTCGCATTGAGCGTCTTGTGCTCCTTGCCGCTCTCTGCAGCGAGTGCTAACCATGCCAAAAAAGTCAAGCTGTGCTCTGTGTTCGACGAACAAGCACCCTCCGACTGCCTGCCTGTCACGGACTCCTTTCTTGGCGTTGAAGGTGAAGCGCGGATTACCGCAGCGAGTCCATCGGTGCTGGAAAATACATTCAATGCCCTGGCTGTGTTGCAAAACACCTACTTTGACGCCATCACGGGCACCTGGCCCAAGTCCATTGACTGGACGGGAGCAGTGGTCCAGACCATCATCTCAGGCACTCTTAGCTCCTTGACTAAGTCGCTTGACTCCGTGAAGCCAGGCTCCATCTGGAATGAGAAAGAACAGTTGATTTCGTCCCTTTTCGCTCACGTCACCCACTATTTCTCTGGTCAAAATGTTGCCGCCATCTTTGACGAGGTACGTTCTCAATCAGCCCCTCACGGGCTGCCAAGATGAAGTTTCAGGTCGAGAGCTGACAACTAAAACAAGGCATACGATGACGTTTTATGGGTTGTTCTTGGCTGGCTAGAAGCCATCAAGTTTACCCAACTTCACTCAACACTCCATTACCCAAAGCGAGCACAGCAATGCCTTAACGTGCCGATGACGCTCGACGCGGCCATAGAAACTATGTCGTGGCATGGTAATCACTGGACCTGTACGTTTGGGGATCGCGCTCGTACTTTCTGGGAATTTGCCAGTAAGGGATGGGATACTCGACTCTGTCTGGGCGGCATGATATGGAACCCCAAGCTCGAGCCTTACAAGAACGCCATAACCAACGAGTTGTGGATCTCGGCCGCCACGTCCATGTACGAGCATTTCCCCAAGGACAAATTCGAAAAGAGCTGGGCCATAAGCAAAGGTCTGGAAACACAGGATCCCGTCTATCTGTCTGCTGCCGTTACAGCCTACAAGTGGCTGCAGGACATCAACATGACCAACCCTTTGGGCCTTTACATTGACGGATTCCACATGGACAAAACCAAGCCCGATAATCTCAAGTGCGGCATCCGCGACGAAATAGTCTACACGTACAACCAGGGCGTCATCCTAACCGGTCTGCGCGGTCTCTTCACCATCACAGGCAGTCCCTCCTATCTCGAGGACGGGCACGCGCTCGTCCAAAACGCCATCAAAGCCACCGGATGGAATCTCAGCAAGAATAAGCCCGTCGACGACATCAACAACCCCAAGAATGGCCAACTCCCGCTCTGGCGCGGACTCGGTCGCTATGGTATCCTAGAGGACGCGTGTGATCGTGACGGATTATGCTCGCAGGACGCCCAAACCTTCAAGGGCATCTTTTTCCACCACCTCACCGCCTTTTGCGCGCCCATCGAGCATTCACAGCTCGGGCGCCACGCCAAGGTCGACCAAAACAAAGCGTCCAAGGTCCGCGCTGCGCACGAAAAAGCGTGCATTGCCTATCTAGGCTGGGTGAAGCACAATGTTGATGCCGCGCTGGCAACGCGAGACGCTGCGGGACGGTTTGGCATGTGGTGGGGGGCCAGCATTTTCCACCAGCTCTCTGCTGGCCCACCATCCATCTCTATCATGGACACATGGACACTCAACAGCACCGATTATCGCAATAAGGGTACGCCGCGGAATGAGATCTGGGGTGTCCAAGTGACGTGGCAGCCCGGCGTGGGAAGCCTGACGGGCCAGGATCGTCCGAAGCAGGTCATACGACCGGATTCGAGTATCCGACTCGGTCTTCCAGCAGTCACGAGACGTCATGCGGGGGAGGGTCGACGACTAGTCGGTCGGGCGCTGGGGAAGCGGGCTGGTGATGCGAATGATCGCGGAAGGGGGAGGACAGTCGAGACACAGGTCGGGGGGTTGGCTCTTTTGAGGGCCTATTGGGAGTTATCTCGGAGGTGATGATGGACACGTACACACCTGTAGACGCGTAGACACGATACACACGATACACATGATGCACATGATATAGACACTAATGGGATACACATAAATTTCACGTCGATGCACCACGTCTTGTTTACATGCTCCCACACTTGTACAACACCACGATTGCTGGGAAAACAAGCCCAACAAGGACGACTTTTTAATAACCAATGATACTGTATCTTAAAACACCCCATCACTTATGCATAACATCCCTTTACCCTACCCATCGGGAACGAAACAACTCCCTCAAACCCTGACAGCAACATCACCACCAAGCCTACCCTGATGATCCATCGGCTTCTGACTACGCAGCGAAACCGGCACAGTCTGATTACTCTCCACCTGCTTCTCCTCAGCGCCGGACGTCGCCGAAGCCGACGCATCGTGCACATTGTAGCCCGTGTCACTGGCGTCCACAAAGGCATCAAGACCCTTACCCTCGCGTGGGAACTGCCCTACCAATTTCTTGTGCACCTCCAGTACCTCGGACATCTCCTCATGGGAGACATCATTGAGGAAGACACATTCACCGATGGGGCTGATCGGTACTGCGAGACGGAGCTTGCCATCGCGGGTTCGCAGGATAGCGGCGGTAGCCTTGTCCAGCATCGGGGCGTCGAATTGGGGGTGGTCCATGGAGAGACCTGCGCGGGAGAAGAGGCGGAGAAGACGCATGTGGTCTTCTTCGGTGAGGAGGTTGCGCTTGCGGCTGAGGGTGGCGGAGTAGGCCATGTCGATGGAGATGGCATGGCCGTGGCGCAGGGGAGGGTTGGGGACCAGTTCATGGAGGGGAGACCAGCTGTAAGATGTGAGTTGAGAGAGCCTTGTGGAAGATGACAAAATATTGCCACGGAGAGCAGAAAAGGTAGACGCGAGGGCAGTTGTTGAAGAAGAACGATGAAGGGAAATTGTATAGAGGGTACAGGTAGGGGAGGGGGAAGGGGCATGCATGCTTACGTGTGGCCATAGGCAATAACTCTATCAAGCATAATCTCATGCAGATTGGGCGTTTCAAGCTTGAGCATCTCGTAGATGCCTGCTTTGCAGATCTTGTTCGCCGCGACCTTGATCTCATCAGAGCTTTCCAGACGGCCGAAAGCCGTGGTGATCATCTGCTCGCAGTACTTGTCGAGCAAGTCAAAGGTCGTCTTGTCGGCACAGGACGAGATCTTGATCAGTTCGGCGAAGCCGTTGCGGATCTGTCCCACCGGCAGAGTGCGCAGGAAGGTAAAGTCCAGGAACGTGTGCTGGGGCGCATGGTAGGCCCCGAGACGGTTCTTGCAGCCGCCGTAGTTGACAGCCACTTTGATGGAGACGGAGGCATCGATGAGGCCGATGACAGTAGTGGGAATGCGGATGTAGTTTGTGTTGCGGCGGTACGAGGCGCACGCGAAGCTATCAAGAAGGTTAGCTTTGAGTCCTTGGGACGCAATGAGATTCTTATATTAGCTGTAGCTGGCGGAAAGTTGCCAAACTACTTGCTATCACATACCCAGCAACATCCGTCACTAGACCACCCCCCACGACCAGCACAGGCTCCTTGCGGAAAACACCAAAGTCGTTCATGGAGTCGACAATGCTGAGAAGCGTCTCCATCGTCTTGGCCTTTTCGCCAATCATGGTCTTGTGGATCGTGAGCTTGATCTGGTGGTGATCAAAGTACGCCTGGATCGCCTTTCCGTACAGAGTGAAGATGTTGTAGTCCATGACAGCCAGACAGCGCTGCCACTTCTGGTAGCACTTGGCCAGCTGAGGGTTCTGAACATCGAACACTCCATCGAGGAATTCAAAGCCGTACTCGATCTTTTCGTAGCCCGTTACAGCGAAGCCATTGGAGACAGGCTCCACGGTAGCCTTCATGTCAGACATTTTGACTTCCCGATTTTTTTTCCCGTCTCTTCTGTTTTGTGGTTGTTTGGGAAAGATTTCCTCAGGGCAGTGATGACTGATGAGCCACAAAGGAGGAAAGATAACGAAGTATAAAAGTCGAAAACAAAGTAAACAAAGTAAACAAAGGGGACTCAAGCAGATGCCTCTCGACGATGCTAGTGCAAAAGCGGGGAGGATAGCAGATGGAGAATGAGAATTGTTGAAATTTGATTTTTGGGAGAAAAACAAACAACCAAGGGGCCTCCTTAATACGAGGCTTGTTCCTGATGGCCATGATTTCGTCTTAATCCTTTCCCGGAGGCCGACCCCCCTCATTCTACCCTCCGGCAACGCAAGCAGTAGCACTTCAGCTCTAATGATTCATAATGATGCTTCTCGTTCGTACTAAAGTCGTCCTCAAACGCTCGCTTAGCCCACGATGAAACCAAATGTTGGCCGCCATCGACGAATGCGAATGGAATCCCATGTCTGGAGAACTTCTTGCCGTCAATGGATATGCCAAGACGGGGTTACCCCCTCCGGTGTAGAAAGAGTGCTACCGGAGTAGACAGGTCCAAGTATGTACCTAACATACGTATAGTACATATGTACATAGAGAAGAGCGTGGGGAGACATAAAAGGAGGGAAGGGGCCACGGGTTGTCGAAAGCGGTCGTGACTCGTGGCATGACGAGCAGTTGCTTTGAGTGAGGGGAAGATGCTTTAGGATCAATACAAGTCTTAGACACGCACTGCGCGGTGACAGATGCGGAAGAGAAGCCTTTCTGCTGGCGGCTTGCGCGAATTCAGGAGGTTGGAATGTCGGGGCAACGGAGTACCTAATTGGATCGGGGTGGAATGGCAAGGCGGTGGATCCGGATCGGTCTAGAAACAGGTACCTTAGGAATCTAGGAGGTACATATGTACTGTTCATACATACGTAGGTAAGTAAGGACTGTAAGGTACGTTGTATGTATGATGCGCATTGCTCTTACAATGTGACGCAAGCAGGCGGTAGTCGGCCTGCACCGCATATACTCCGTATGTACATGCATACCTCTTAGCCTACAATTGATAACAGATAACAAAAGAAAATGTCCAAATCGTGAAACAATGGTTTCCAGAGCAAGCGAGCTTAGAGGGTCCCCAGGGGATACCCCTCCCCCTCACTCAACCAACCTTTATAAAGAGAAATGGATATTGGCTGTTGACAGAGAAAGCAATTCCTTTCATAGAATATGAATCGTCGTTTTGAATTGCTTCCCTCCTCGTCTATTCGTGCCGAATCTTCTCACCGCCCCACAACATTAACAAACCTGACGGCCAAAGCCTTGCTGCCCCCGCACCATTGCTCTGGAAATTGCGTCGTCACCAGACGAATCCCATCATGGGCGGCGAAAAAGATTTCGACAACAAAACAGCGTACGCGGAGCAGGAGGAGGTATACTTTGACGATGGGAGGGAAACCGAATTGATACGCGGGATCCTCGGCAGAAAAGACTGTGAAAAGATGCGGGGATCGCCTCGCAAAGTCTTGGCGGCCATTGATGCCTTTGGCAGGCAAAAGTATTTGATGAACATTGGGCAGGAAAAGGGTGCCATTGTCACCAAATTAATAGCCACTCACAAGCCCAAAATCATGGTGAGAATCCCCTTCACCTCCTGTGCTGTGCCCCGTGTCGTATCATGTCTTCCTGCCCTTTACCGTCTCTTCATCGATTGTTATGATCTCCATCAATGCTAAGAAAACACGTCAACCCGTGATTCAGGTAGAGCTCGGCGGCTATGTAGGCTACTCGGCCATTTTGTTCGCAGATGCCGTCCGCGCAGCTGGCGGAAAGCACTTCTACTGCCTCGAGCACAACCCCGAGTTCTTCTCCATTATCCGCATGCTTTGCGAGCTCGCCGGCCTAGGCGACTTCGTCACCGTCATCTATGGAGACAGTGCCGAAGGTCTTCGCCAACTCAAGTCGCAGGGGCTCTTCACGCAAATCGACCTGCTCTTCCTGGATCACTACAAGCCGCTATACTTGCGCGATCTGAAGCTCTGCGAAGAGCTCGGCTTCATTAACCCCGGCACGACGCTTGTGGCAGACAACGTCATCAAGCCCGGCAATCCGCCCTACCTTGCATATGTCAGGGCCACACCCGAGGAGAAAAAGAAGATGGCCGCATCAGCAGACGAGGGAGCGGCTGAAAATGAGACTTCTGTCGAAGAAGACCCCAAAGGTAACCCGTCCTTGATTTACGAAAGCTCTCTGGTTGAAAGCTTTGAGCCGACTGGTATTCCCGTAAGTTTCCGCTTTTCTCCTCACTCAGCTCTAACCTACCCCGCATGAAGACTGAAGTTACAAATCCCCCCCACATGATGCATCCTTCCCGCGCCCCAGATCGATGCATTCGGGAATCGGGAAGAAGGGGGGGGGGACACGCTTACTAACCAGGCACACAACAAACAACAGGACGGGGTTGAGATTTCTCGTTGCGTCGGGCTGCTTTCAGAGAGCGTATAGAACAACTGACCCTGACCCCTGTTACATACCTGACCCTCTCAACCACCTGACCCTCTCGCTGGCCAATCATCTTCGAGATTTTTTTTGACAAGGTCAGGTATGCAATTACCGTAGGTATTTCAAAACTGTCTTCAAAACGGTACCTCGGTTCAGTGGCGCGAAACGCACCAAGCCACTTATGTAAGCGCACGCGAAAATTTTGCAGCGCCCCCTTCTTCTTTCTTCTTCACATTGATCTCAATACAATTCACTTGTCCACCATCCTCTCGTCACTCA